>QRFJ01000212.1:31474-146579 GCA_006176705.1 Cocos nucifera | reverse complement strand
TTTTCAAGTTCGAAATGCAAATGATGCATTCCATAATTATGGTTTGAGTCAACAAGTATTGAATCATGCTTTCAAGTTTGAAATGCAGATGTCACTTTGCATGTAAATGAAGCTAAAGCTGCTGATGAAAAGTAAATAAAGCCTTAGTTGATTGTAATTCCATTCCTTTCGGTACATCTAGTTGCATATAATCTCTACTAAAACCTTCTCTCTGAGTCTTATTTACCTTGCATTTCTGCAATAAAATTGTTTTGTTGCCATAATACCCTGATTTATTGCTTATTTTATAACTTTCATAGGTATTGGAGAACACGAAAATCATGACTTACATGTGATACCTACGCCAATTTTCTCGACCAAAGTTAATGCTCGAGTATTTTGAAATTATCAGTGCATCGAAGGTCGACAAGCCAAGCTTGTAAGAGTTTGTTCACTTCCAGTAGAAAGCCTTTAAAAGTTCCAAGAGAATCTAGAGGAAGTTCCTCACTATTTCTTCACCTCTCCCTCTCGTTCCCCAAAATAGCCATTATAAGCGACCGACAAGCGGGGATAAATATCATCCATTTGATGAAAACCTAATTCAATGACGAGTATGGAACATGGGTGAGTCAGTAGAGAGGGCACACATGGGCGAATAATCCCCCTTGAGGCAAATCTCTGACCTTCAACATAGCTCATCTTCAGTCTTCATAAAAATTGCAATTCTCCGTACATTGTACTCCAATTTCTACCAACTTGAAAAAACTGTTGCAAAATTCATTTTTGTCGGGAGGCACAACTTTGTCAACATGTGGGCAAGGTTTATCTTTGTATGGATCTTATCCAAACTCAGATCATGATGTTTCAAAGCGAATCAAAGGGCACGATACCAAACACCTATGTGCTTTGTCCTGGAGTGACAAGCTGCATCCTTTGCCAAAGGAATTACTCATTGGCTGTCTTCTTCATCTCACTCCAAGTTGAGCAAATTAACTTTGTTGCTTCAGTCCAAGAAACAAATTAAGCTTCAGTAGAATGAAGCCACAATATCTCGCGACCGCAGCATCCTATCAATTGCATCACCACCACTAAGAACGCATATCCAGCAGTAGATCTTCCGGTCCCCCTACAACCGACATGAGCAACATCAACAAACCCAATAGCATTCAAAAAAGAGCCTCTGAAATATAAGTTAGAATTCTACGTTCCTCACAAATACCGAAAGATCCTTTTCACTTCTTGCTGATGTTCCCATCTTGGATCACACATTTCCCCTGAAATGGCTCACATTAGCGTACATCAAGTTTTCCGCCTTCGAAGTGTGTGGAACATTTTTCGTCTTCTTTCTTTTTTCTCATTCTTTAGAGGATCTCTCTTTGACAATTTGAAGTGCCCATCTAATGGTGTAGAAACTGACCTATCGTCAACCATGCTAAATCCATTGAGTTTGCCAATGTAATCAGACCAGCTCAATTAAAGCTTGCCATGCTCTCTATCTCTATGAGTCCGCATGCCAAATATCTTCTTAGCTATCCCTAGGTCCTCCGTAGCAAACCTCTTAGATATTAAGCTTCGGAGATTTATTTTCATATTGACCAGTGCTAGCAATCAACATATTATCCATGTTGCCGTTGGCTCCCGATATATAGGTCCATAATCGATTTGGCGGTAGGGACAAACACCGATCTTCAAGGTGAGGACACCGGTCCATACCTACAAATAAGCTCATTTGCCAAAGCATGTCTAGTTGGGGGCCCTCTGACGATTAAGTTAGCTGGAACCATAAACAAAGGAAGGAAGAGAGGAAAAAAATGATGAACTTTTTGGGATGGTTGAGAGACTTACCTGAGGGGTTCCTCTCTTTCCTTTTGTAAGTGGAGGTCGATGATCGTTTTTGGAGGAATGGCAGCAGGCCATTCCATAACCATACATAAGGGGTCAATATGTAATGTTTAGCAGGTAGAAACACACCCTAAAAAAGGTAATCTTATTTCATGCGGACATGTTCTATATTGCGGAGATTGTCCAACACTGTGTTCTACAAACTACATATCAACCACATAAAACACAACTTCAACCACTTGAATTTTTAAGGCCAAGTATAATGGATAGGATATGTGCATGGCACTTCAAGCACAAAACAAAATGTCAATAGCAGGATGGCATTGTATGGTTAATGCGTGCCTCACATAAGCACTGTGGGTTGAGCGAGCATGCATAGGCTATCCTGCATAAGCACACAACAGGGTGCAAATCACATACATGCGCATGCACCAGCAGACATGCATGACGCTGGAACATTGGCACAGCCATGCAAGGATGCATGTGCATAAACAACAAAACTTGGTGAAAAAATAAACATGAGTTCACTCATATAGTGGAAGGTATGGCTTCTTAAATTTTGCTTAATCATGTCTAATACAAGTTGCAGAGGTTTTCAAGTCAAAACGGTGGACCAGTCCAGAACGATATCAGCACTGATATAACTATTCTTTCTTTAGATCTCAACCAGCCATGATGTATAGACTAGCATCTTGAAGCCTGGAATTAGTTTTTCCATGCAAACAAGGGTGCAAGTACTTACTAAAGTAATTCAGGTCACAGAGGGACATGGGGACCAGCAATGAACCTAGAGGTCAGGTCTGGGCATAAGAATCCCCTGCGATGGCTATCATCTTTGACAATTTTTCAAAATCCCAATCTGCATAATCTTCTTGTTATTTAATTTGCACATGCGGACCCTTTCATCAGAGCATCAGAAACCACTCCCAAGCAAGCATGATTTAAGTTAAACAGGGCCAAATGATATGCAGTTATGAGAACTTACAGGCCCAAAAGATCTTGAATCCAAACTAGACGCTGGATTGTCACCTTCAACCCAGCAATGCCCTTCTGGGATCTGAAGTATCTCAGATGACTCTGGAACCTGGATCCAGTCACCAGGTAAAGCAATTAATCTCTTAACAAATATTTGCTTCTGGTTAGTTGGAGTCCTGCATATCATCAAACATGAGTCCGAAATCAGTGGTAAACAGGTGCTAAGTCCATTGTAACAAACAACATCTTATAAACAAAATATGCCTTCGTCTTGCATTTTAAAGATTGGGCAGGTTTTTTCCTAGGTAAAATGCTAATAACCTAAGATCAATACTGCATTACAGAGCCATATTTGCAACTTACCGGAAAATTATCACATCACCATGTGAGAATTTATACTTTTGCAGGCAGAATCTTTCAACTAATATAACATCACCTGTAACCGAGCTACCAGTCAGAAGATATAGAAAAGAAATCATATTCTCACTAATTTTCAACATGGGACACCAGCTAATATATTGCTATCCAAACTAATTTTGATTAATTAGATTCAAAATAAGTTACCTTTCAAAGATCCAGGAAAGCTAGTAGAGCTTCCTGTAAATGTAGGATGCATCGAACTGCCCCTTAGAGGAGAGAGTGTCACATACCTGTCTGAAATGGTGATGCCAATTAGTGCACCTGTTAGAGTCTTCTTTGTAAGAAGCCACAAAGAATTCCCAGTTCTCATATCCAAATGTCTGTTTAGAAATATATGTGATGAGAAAATATCGCATTAACACAAGTCAAACTTTACAATGGTGGGGGTTGAGGAACTTTTGAACTCACTGAACAGATCAGTAAAGCACAGTTTTTATCAGTGGAAACCTGCATGCACTTTCCCATGATGCAAAAAATTATATAAATAAATGAGCTAAAAGAAAGAGATTAAGAGAAAGAGAAGAAACACAGTCAGAATCAGGGGAAATTTAAAAATTCATTACTCCCACAAAATAAGAGCTTTCAGTTTGTATAGTTAAATTTTGAACCAAGGTACAACTGATAAACAGGTTACTGTACTGAAAAGGGAGATAGCAATCAACTAAAAATTGCGCAAACAATTAAATGCACAATGAGGTAACATTATAAATTCTAGTTTAATTTAGAAATATTATTATGACGCATTTCAGGGAAAGAAAAGGGTGGTGGGGGGGGAGGGGATGTTGTTCATCCGCAAAGCCACAAGGAATATATACAATAAACTGGAATTCTATGCAACTGTTCATGCAAAGATTTGCAATGGAGGATTTTCACAAATTAGAACAAACTATAAGGCATTCTTAATTGTAAACCATGACACCATATTCTCAATGACCCTGAACTTAAAGCACGATTTTAATCAGCACCTAAAAAGGCAAGCAGGACAAACTATTTGCTGTCAACAAATACCGTCATTCTTGTAATTTTTAATATGCCAAGAATTGATTGCAGCTCTGCAAATATCTTCCTAAGGAAGCAACACTCGTTCCACAACACCTTTTAGGCTATTAAGATCCAACAATGATTACAAAGAAATAATCAGAATGTGAATTTACATACCAACCAAGTTTCCAAATAAGCATTGAGGACTACAAAAAGCCCAGGTGTGGCAGGTCCTGCCATTATACAGGCATGAAAAGCAAAAAAGCCATGCCCCTACTCAGTCCCTTTCCCTAGAGTCCGGGGGCAAACATGCCAAAACATCCATTAATAAATTAACATACACAGACACATTATCCACATGATTACTGCATGGCAATACTATTTCAGGTCAACAGTGATCTTGATTCATTAATCTAAATATGCGGAGATCAGAAAAAGGGATACCCCTCCCTATTTTGTATGTGTCCCCACAAAGTTACCTATTCCTCTGACCGATATAATCTCATAACTAATTACCTCCACCAAAAATGGGCATTTACATTAGAAGCTCTGATTCCTCCATTGAGCACACACCAGTTCTAGAGAGGATCCTTCGTCCCAATTTCTAATCTGCTCCATACCCTATCCTAACCCCCCACCCCCCCATGCATCTTTCAGAGCATACCCACATCCAACCCCATTATCTGTTTCATAATGAGCTTAAATTTGTCCCAGCATCTTTAACTTATCAAGTATCTTAAGGTCATAGGGAGGCTAATCTCCAAACACTTTCCCAATCTGTGGGCTTAGTTAATCAAACTCCATTAGGATTCCCAGGTCCATCTAAAAGGATGCCAATCTGTAGGCTTAATCAAACTCCATTAGGATTTCCAAGTCCATCCAAGAGGAGCTCATGCACTAACCCTTTATCAGCATCTTCAACCACTTCCTAGTTCCTTCAAAAGCCAATAAGAACAACTGCCCAAGGACATCATGCAGGAAGGACCCCAACCATGAGCCTAGCTGGCCCAACTGAAAGTTTAAGGCCTTGAACCAATGATGCTAACCACTTGTACGATCAGATACTTCACATAAGCGGCTACATCAAGATCTCCCATCCTCAGAGCAATGGATTTTCCATGAGAACACAGGTTTGTGATTTCAAGATAGGTATTGCTAGAGATGTTGGTGCTTTAGACCTTTAGCTATTGAAGTAGAAGCGAATTAATGAACCAATAACACATCAAGGCCACATTTTGTTTAGAGATAAATGCGGTGAGATAACAACAAGGATTGTAGTGCCACCACCAAAGTCCATACCAGTTATCCAACGGCACGGTTCGATATGCCTCTGTGTTGTTCCACTTATACTGACACAAGAGAGAGGGCGGGGAGAGATAGAACAGAAGAGAGGAAAAGAGAGCAAGATAGGAGGGAGGAAGCCAGCGGAGAATGGCTAAACACAATAGAGAGGGTGGGGGAGAGGGAGAACGAGAGAGAGAGAAAGAGAGAGGGGGGGGGCAAATGGCTAGGAAGCGGTCTGGAGTGGCGGAGGTGGGGCTCTCCCCTTCGATCCCCCTATTTCATTCGAAACAAGGGTCGTAGATGGGGCTCCTTTTTCATTGCGAAGAGTTTGAATGAAAATGGCAACCTTCTTACAGGTTTCACCTAAATTATTCGAAATAAGAAAGGCACCCCCTCTGAGATTCCTATTTCAAACGAAGCAAGAGAATTGGAAGGCGGATCCCCTCCGCAGCCCTCTACTAGCCCCCGCTGGCCATCCACGACCCTCCCTCTCTCTTTCTCTTCTTTCCTCTCCTCCCTCCTCTTTTCCTCTCTTTCCTTCTCCCTCTCCTCTTCCTTCACCAATTTCTCGATTTGATGGCCACAACCATCCTAGTCCACCACTGGTTCAATGCCGACCTGGACGATTTGATATGGTTCCACTGATGCTAGTTAACAATATCTGAAATTGATATATACAGACTAAGATGGATCCTTTAGGATTGAGCCTTCTAGAAACACTATTAGTAATCTTCTAGCCTTCCTTTTGATAGGTGTTCAAACTTGGAATTTCGGTGGGTTTTTGCACCATGATACGAGAACCATTTGCCTCCTTGTGAACACAAAGATTAGATGAATTGCACATTTCAATGCTACACCCCTAAGTTTATTATGACCCCACCTACATGTGCGCATTCCAATGCTACACACACCAAAAAGAAAAATTCACTCATTCTGAAAGACAACTCGTCTAAGCCTCAATTCCAAACTAGTTGGGTTCGCTACATAAATCCTTATCTTCCATTACCCTTTGTTTAGGACCAGACTTTTAGAAAGATGTATGGATAAATTTACTCCAACACACATATGAATAATAATTTTCTCCAATACATATATAAATTATAACATTTTCTGCTTAAATATTTGAGAAATTCCCTCCTGCTAGAATCAGAACAATTGACATAGGTTTATCAATGAATGCATTAAGGAGTTCTTTGGTCACTGCTTACCTAAATTTTATTAAAACATATTTGGTGTGAAAACTTATTTAATACGTCACTGCCAAGGCATAACAAAGCCAAGAAAGAAAGAGGAAACAAATTTAAAAATGTTTATTTCAGTACCTGATTACAGACTTTTCTAAGTATGTTCCCGATATATTCTCTGCGCTACGCCTCAAAGGAATAGCATTTGTCATCAATGCATAGCATTCTTCAGCTGATTTTTACTCTCCATGGTGAAGATGTTATTGATTTTGAACCCACATTGGGCAATTTGCATGGAGGTAATGGAAACAATAGCAGAATCATTCTTTTATTTGAATAGAAGGGGATAATAAATTTCTGCAATCACAAAAGAGAATGACTTATTTGAACACAAAAAGGCATTTGCAGTAACATCCTAGATCCAATTGAGTTGATACTCCATTAATCTGTATCTTGTATCATAATGTAATATGCCCAAAATGCTTCATACTGCATCCATCGCTTCGCTGGAGCATTCTTCTCAGCATCCAAAAGTAGGAGATGACAAATCTAGATCCCTTTATAGATTTTTTGTCCATGGTTCCTAGACATATTGAGGTTGAAAGAGAAGGAGAAGACAATGAGAGGAGGAAAACAAAAAGTATGGGCTCTTACTTATTGCTCTGCCAGTGAAGGAGCAGAGGAAGAAGAGGAGAGGGATGAGAAAGAACATGAGCATCCTTACCAGCCATGGAAAAGATTATGGAAGGGAACACATGCCTGGAAAAGGTTCAAAAGATATCTATATTTGATAAATGGAAATCTAATTCTGAGATAAGTAACAAACCCTAGATATCTCATAACACCTAAGTTTTTTGTTTTTTTACACAAAAAAGCGGGAATTATTTTTTCCATGCATGCAAAATAATAAAACACAATAAAGGTATTTATGAAAGACAAACATTTGGGTTTACTTGAATGTATTATGGAGTGATCCATCAAAGTTTTAGATTGTTCTACCCTGGACTATCAAGCCTGATGCCAACCCACCAAACTAGAGCCAAAATTCCTAGCTAGAACAGCATAAGGCAGGAGAAAGGCCTACCATAAAATATTGAAAGATAGATTACAAGTAGGAAATTTATTTCACTCGAGGTCATGCAATCAAAAACAGCCCTCCAAAGTGATTCGAAAATCAGAAAAGTCTAGCAAATAGGAAAGAAGGCATGACTCGATTTATTGGTTAGGCATTAACACATACATAAAACTGATACCTTGTGCCATCTAACACCCTTCTTTCGAGAAAATAAGTTTCATGAATCTGTGTTTTGCGGGGAATCTACTCAGCACATTGCACAGAATGTCAATTCAACATAAAACGATGCACGCCTCCAGATATGCACATGAATTGAGTAACTTACAGCACAGCCCTCCAGATGTGCAATTTCCTAGTATGAATTCTGTAATATATTTGTTTATCCATGTCACAAATGTACCTTAGTTTTCTACATAGAATGGCTTTCTAGCGTACTAGTCCTTCATACCTTATATTTAAACTACATACTAATATCAAATAGTAAATTAACGAAAAGAGGAGAAACACATACTCGCATCCCCATCGCCCTTCCTCACCCTCGCCCTCCCTCACCCAGCAACCAAGTGAAGTTGTAATCCCTCTCCTTTTCTATCTCATATCCACGCCCAAGGAGAAACAGGTTCTGACATCCCAATCTCCCTTCCTCACCGTCGCTCTCCTGGAAGCGGTAATTCCTCTCCCTTTCTATCTCATCTCTCCGCCCAGGAACCAAATAACTAGCAGCAACCCTTTGAGCAAAAGAATTTAGACAAAGTTTTGTGAGCCAAAGTTTTGTGAGCCAAAAATATCATTTTACACAACCATTTGCACTTACATGTTCTAATGATGGTTCTGTAAACGTAATTTTATACATGGTGTAAACGATAACCCTTTTCTTTCCGCTGGCAAAAATATTGCAACGACGAATGCAAAAATTTGAAGCGAAGATGCCACGGCAACAGAAATATCCTTAATCGTGAAAAGTGAAAAAAATAAAAAATAAATGCTCGCTTTTGCTCCTGCGAAGAAAGAAACCGAGAGTGGAAACGGTGGAGAGAAGGGAAGGGAGATAAAAAAAGTGGCGCAAAATTAGAACTTACCGAAGGCCGCTCGATGCCTCCGTTCCAGCGGCCGCCAGTCCACCCTTATTTTGCTTCAATCTCTCTTGTCGTCCCCTCTTTCGCCTCTTCTTAGGGCAGGCGGGCGGGCGTGAGAAGACGGTGGAGTCCGGATGCTCTCTCCGTTTCGCGGTTTCCGTCCCATCCAATCCGATTAAATCCGTGCTGATCAAGGGTGCGACCAGGTTTGAATCTGAACCCATGGAAGTTAAAAGGTTTGATTGCTACTAGAGTTAGTCTCCTAGGATGAAATATTAAAATAATAATAATATATTAAAAATTAAATAAATATTTATACTAATACATAAATAATTAATTTATCCATAATTCACACCACTCTCGCTCCCTGCTTAGAGAACGAGGAACTGGTATAATGTATGGAATTAATTGCCCGTGTCGATCGGAGCCGTTCGTACGATGCACCCAATCACCAACTTCCTTGTATAATTGGTGCTCTAGTCGGTGATGAAACGATGTGGCGAAGGTTTTTTTCCTCCTAAAATGAATGTAAAATTTAATTATTTGTTGCAAAAGATAATAAATGGAATGTGGGTCTTACTTTTAGAAAGAGAGAGTTTTTTTCATTATTATTATTTTTTATCTTTTAATGGTGAAAAAGAAATAAAATTAATTAATAATTGGATGGAAGAGGAAAAGAGAATGGTGAGATTAAGCTCACATTCCTTAAATATAAGGATTACAATGTAATTACATTTTTCTCTTATGTTATAAAAGCTAGGATGTATATTTTTTTAGTAAAGAATACCGGCTATTATAAGATGTGGGAAAGGTTGGATACATCTAGACTTATCTTTGTTGACTTATGGATAGTAATAGAGCAATCTTATCATTGCATCAAAACCTAATCTAAAATTATATATAATGCATGTAGATATAAAAAGTTATAAATAAGGAAAGTAAGAACAAAATATGCTAAATTATTAGTGGTTAGTATTATATAATATTAAATATTTTGTATATGATTCTATTCATAATCATAAATGATTTCACATATTTATTTTATTTTATTTTATTTTTATTGCATCGATTTATCCTATAAGAATTATATATTAGATTATATGTGCAAAGCTCACACAAATAAGATTGTACAATCTTCATTTCATATTTACATAAAAAAATCTGATGCCTCGTGAAGAATAATTTGATCACTATAACATCACCTTTTGCCTTCAAATTGAGCATGAATCTATCGGCTAATATGGATCATATTATTTTGAAAAGGTTCTATGAATCTATAAAAATATTCTTCACCATTAACCTCTAAAAAAAATTGCACATCATGTGTGTCATCCTTGTTCCATCTAAAAATAAAACTTAAAGAGTTCTATAGTCAAAAATAGATATTTTCTTAGTGGAGCTTTGGACTCAATATCTTATGCAAAATTAGTCTTGATCCATACAATATAGTTAGACTATCATATTTTGAATTTTGAAGGGGACAAGTTAAAGAGATTGATTACATCTATTCATAAGCTTTGTAATTGCAGAGAGCTTCAATCTTTTATTTAAAAAAAAATGCTTCAGTTTGGTTAATATAGTCATTCTTGATATAAAATTTTTACTCTATATCACATTTTTGCTCGGACTAATATATTTTGCACTGAATTTAATAATGGAAATCTATAATAACATATATAAAATAAAATAGAATCTACAGTTTTAGAATAAGAAGGGGGTTGCTAGCTGTTTGCATAAACCTTTCTTTGTTAAAGCTAGAGCTTTTAGCGATTACAATAGTGTCACCATCCTTCATCAAATGCCCTCCTTTTCTTTCACGCATATTTCACTGTATAAAATCACAATTATTTATAAGATACTCGTTCATTTTTATATTTATCTAGATTAAGTTATTTTCTTCCCTTTTAATTGATAGAATTACAACCATCCTTCGAAATCCCAACGACCACGGACCGCAAACTTCTCATGCGGTGCCAAATGCTAGCCCTCGGAACACCCTTTCTCTCTCTCATCTCGTTCTACCCTCCCATGTACCAGAGCGAATGGAGAACGACAAATATTCTTACAGCCTGACCTACACGGCTTAACCCGAGACACTGCCAACCGCCTACAGCCGGTTTCCCAACAGGGAGCACCGGTTGGGGTCCGTTCCGGATCTCTCTGGTATTAATCTTCACCGTTGGTCCTCAAGGATTCTTTGCCTTGCGGCCTCGAAATTCTCCAATCTCTTGATCTCTCATAGATTTACGCACGAAGATCTCTCGTTGAAGGTAATAATCTCCTCTTCTCGGAATTTTTGGTTGGTTCGATGATTGTATTTGTCTGAGTAGTTCTTTTTCCATTTTTTCTTTCATGGAACCGTTAACTGTGTGATTTTTTAATCATAATTTGCGATTATTCTTCTTTGCTGTACTTCCAAATTATCCCTGGGTTATGTGCGGATCTATTAGGGTTAATTTGGTCGTATTATTTTTTTATTTTGTTTTCTTGATTCTGGTCGCTCGATTTTATATGGTTGGATGCTTGGGTTTAGATTCGTTTCCATTTATTCATGCGGGTTTCCGTTGGCGGAACAAGTGGGTTGATGTCATAGGAGGTGGATCACCTTATTGGAATTTGAATCTATAAGAAATTAAGGTTCTTTGCATGACCCCTTTTATAAGTGTGAATGGTTGAACGTGTAGGGAGGAAGAAAGGTATCATCTTTTTTCGCGTAAATCTTTTCAATTTTCATTTGGTTAGGGAGGAAGAAGAAATCATTTGATTGTCTGAATGAGTTACCAAACATAAAACGAGTAAAACGAAAAATGACCTTCATTTGCTGTTTTATCTGGCTCTTCTTGGTATGATTTATAAACAGCATTCATTAGAATTACTAAATATATGATTTAGTTAATCTAAATTTGATTTATTTGGACATGGATGCACCTTTTTGTTTGATGCACACCCTTGTCGACTCAGATAGTAAAATATCATTTGATGAGGACTCTAGACAGCAAGATATCATTTGAGAGGGGGACTGACTGCTATTTTAGGTTGTTGGGAAGTTTAGCTATTGAGAAGCATGTGATTCTTAAATAGTTAGTACCATCTTTTGATTTCTCTATTGAGTTTTTTTATGCATAGAAACGAAAATGGAGTTTCAGTGGTGAGGATCAGTTTGTGAATATGCTTTTTGTTGATATGTTTGCTAGTGCTTGATAGTTGAAGTTTCTCCTGTATTGTTTGAATATGCCCTTCAGGACATCTCTCTGTGTTTTTTTTTCCTGTTGGATTCTAAAAGTATCCAAGATTATCTTTGTTAGGGCCTGGATTTTAAAAATATCCATGATTATCTTTGTTAGGGTCTCCATGTTTTAAAAAATAATTACTGACCATATATTTTTCTTATTAATTTTAGAAAATATTGATTGATATAAATACAATCCCTGAAGTTTTTTTTTTTTTTTTTTTTTTTTTTTAAAAAAAGTCTGAATTGATCTAGCATTTGGGCAAATTCAGAAGTGCACATTCTTGTGTTGTTGCCATCTTTTCCTGTCTCTTTTCATCAGTTCAATATTTACTAATGTATGTAGCAAAATTAGTGTTTTGTTTAGCTGAATATTATTGAAAATATGATATCCATCTAGTTATATCTCGGGAAATGGCGGATGATGAGAAAGAGAGAGAGGGCGCACCCTCCCGTGGAGCTGATTGGGAGGTTGTGTCTCTAACTGCATCTACCTATGCTGCTGCACCTGGTCCAAAAGGATTTTTTGAACCAGCTCATGAGAATAAAGACAGGAAGTTCAACAAAAATGAAAGCAGTTCTTCTGGTGCTTTATTTATGTCTGATCACTTTGTATTTCCACCAAGCGAGCACGAGAATCTACCAATAGAGCCCAAATTCGGTGAGATTCATTGTGAAGCAGAGGGTCAGAAAGAGAACCTGGCTGAGGATGATAATGAACCAAATAAAATGGATGAAGAAAATGTGCAGAGCAAATCTGATGATGTCCCACATCGACTTCAGTATGGTATGGAGTATGAAGAGGGCAAGGGATTGCGAGAGCTAAATTTGGTTCAGGAGGAGCAGGGTATGTATGTGGATCCTGAATTTAGTTCATTTCATGCTGAAACAGGCAGAAGTGAGTCAGTGCCTCATACTGAGAGCATGGAGTTCCCGCATTCTCCCCAAAATCTGGAATCTCCTCCTGAGTATACAAAGAAGAACGAAGAGAATAAATCAGATGAATATGGCGCTTCTGAAGCTTGGTGGAAAAGGAATGCAGCATCTTTGTATCATCATGTGAAGGAGGCTAACACATTTTGGTCTGTCTGTGTGGCTGCTGCTTTGATGGGACTTGTGATTCTTGGGCAGCAGTGGCAGCGTGAAAAATGTCAGCTCCATCAACTTAAATGTCGGTTTAGCATCAGTGATGAGGTAAGCTAACATTCTTGTAAAGAATATGCTAAGAATAGTACTGTAAATGAAAATTTGAGTTTAACATCGATGATGAGGTGAACTTATGAATATACTCTGCAAGACTGCAACAGCTGGAAGTTGTAATTGTTGAAGCAAATATTATAATAATATTTCACTCTCTTAGTATATTGATGATTGATGATAAGCTCCTAGAAAATACTATTCCAATGCACAGTTCCTTGCATGCTCCAGTTTATGTGCTGATGTGGCAGTACATGATTGGAAGTGGTTTTGAAGTTAAAGAATGCTTCCAATCAAGAGCCACCATGTTAGCACAAATTGGGAGCATGCTAAACCCACTCCTGGGTATCGTGCTATCAATAAGGTCTCGATGGTAGACCAATTAGCTCTACGTGACCTATGTATTTAGGCCTTGTGCAAAAATTCCTTACAAGAATGTGTTGTATCGTAAATTAAGTGCCAACTTTTTGCCTACATGCTTTGATTTTACTATTGCTTTTCCTCTTCTTTCCTCATATTAGTGCTTTGTATTGCCAATACTTTCTTGATGGCACATCTGACTTGATAATATTTACACAGAAGATGTATTTTGGTCTTTGATTGCATATTAGATTCCTGTGAATTTACTTTTCTTTTTCATGTCTTCTAATCTCATGCATTATTCGTTCTATGATATCTTTCTCTTTTTACTGCACAACTTTTTGTGCATCTTAATTAGAAATAAACTTAGGACCTAAAAGCGCATTAAATTTGTATTGTTCAATCTTACTAGACAACGGTACTTGTGCTATATTTGTCGGCATGGTCTGCCGTATCGCCTAGTACAGGACATATTGTACTGTATTGGGAGGAAATTGATACAAAACTCAATGTCAAGTCGGTGCAAGACCCATACTGAGGCATATTGAAGCATACCGAAGTGTAACAAGCTGCGTACCGATCCATACCAACCCGTATTGAGGTGTATGGAGAGAAAAATTGAGAAAAATAGTTAGAGAGATATTTTGATACTGGGTTAGTAGCATAGCATACTGACTGTATCATATCGTACTGGTAAGGTACCGGATATGGTATCTAGTATTGAGATTACGGACCTTGTTTGTGGGTCTGTAACTCTCTTAATTTGGATCTGCCTTCTTCTTTCTTGTGATTTTGTAGGGAAGCCGCCACCCTTTTTATTCCTCAACTTTTCTATCATGCAATCTTTATTTTTGTAATTTTGTTTTTTAGTTATTGCAAGCTCCTACTTGAATTAGTGCCTAGTGGTTTGCATTTGTTTGTTTAGCTTGTGAGGCTTTCAATAGCCTCTCATTTGTGAATCCTTGACTTCTAGGTTCTTATCCTAACTCCAAAGTACTGTTCTTGTCAACAATTGTTCTGATGATTCGTGTTTGACATGTGAAAATGTTAATTGAAGCATCACATGAACACTTATAATTGAGACTAGAGTTTCTAGTCTTGCAACATCTATTTATGTTTAATGCTTTTCGGCATGTTGAGTATTGTTTGACATTTGTGTTTTAAGTGAAATTGCTTACACTGTGAAGCCCAGAGGGGAAAAGTGTTTGTTTATAAATATCCACCACCCCTTCTCATAAGATATTTTAAACATGTTGATTAACCTTTTTCTCTTTAGATGAGATCTCAGCTGTCTTTTGTGATCAAGTAGTCCATCCTTACATGAGATGGCACAATAATAATCCCAACCATCTTCTTTCACATTACATGGCCAGTTGCCACACAGATATTCACCTAATCCTTTATCAGATTGCCAGGGGTGCACTCGGCCTGCCCTTTATTGGCATCAATGATGAAACTAGCATTTAAATTGTAGTCAATGTCACAAGATATCGTGCTCAGCACTTTTTCTTCTTTATTTTTAATTATTATAAGTCCCTTGGTATATTGTTGATGCCTTGATTGAATTTATTATTCAGTTCCTCTATCATGTTAAATGTTATTTATGAATGACAGATTCACTGCCCACCCTCAGCTCTGAGCTGATGTCACTTTGATTTTTGAGCAAGACTATTGTATTACATGCAAAAGAATGGATCATAGGCGAATCTTTCCTGGACTTTATTTCATCTGTAGCAGCATGCTTTTATTATTTGCAGAATTATTACTGTCAGAGATGAGGCACGTTTTATTTCTTGTCTTTTGAATATCTCTTCTATGATACTAATATAAAATGAGATAGTTTGACTGATATCTGTGATGCATCTTTGTAATCCATGCAAGAAATCACGGGCTATGTACTTGGGTGGTGGGTCTTTGCAGGCAAAATCTCCATCATGGTAGAGATATTTGAGGGGTTTTACGGTTGTGCACCATCACAGTGTTGTTTTTTTATGTTTTCTTCTGTCAAGTTACATTTGGAATCAGTTGTAATGGCACTTAATAGATAGCTCCTTACATGGTACTGCACAATATTTGGAACCTTGAAGTAACGTGGGACGTCTAATTTAGACAACCATGTAGATGTGAAGTGGTCACCTGGGTTCTTTGAAACTGTTTTCTGAATTTCTATGGATAGTGGGCACGAAATATCATCAGGTCGCATGACTGGGGCCTGTACAACAAAAGATAGATGGTGCTGGTTCTATCTTTATAGCAAACCAATTTAGAGGTCTGCTGCTTCCAATTCATGTTGTTTTAGATAAGTTTGATGTTGCTGCCGTACATGCTTTTCTGTTTTTGGTATTTTGGTCACTGACATTTCGATTGCATTTGACAGAAGGTGATGTGGATGCTGGGACCGCTAGGTCGATTTAAAGATGTGCTGGTAGGAGGCCACCGGCGGAGCATCCGTGATGGTGCTGCATCAGCCAGCCCTTGAATCACTCATCATGATGACGGAAAGCACGTAGAATTTGTAAAAGATGGATCTTTTATTTCTTTTCAAGGAAGCCTGGGAATTTAATTTATGTTTCTGACACTAAGGAGACACCACAGTTTTACTATATAATGGCCATCTTTTTCATCCATTCTTTGTATCAATTTTCCTGATTTCATGCTTATTTTCATGGATATGCATGGCTCTGGCTTTGTGAATGAGCCAATTTTGTAGATCCTTGAGATGGCTTGGCTTGGCTATACACAACATCAGTCAGAAGAATATCCAGTGGATCTGTGACCCGAAGTTCTGTCGGTAGATAATGAGATAATTTTTTCTTATCATCAGAGCCTTGTCTGTAATTATATTTTACCATACATTGCGATCTCTGTAAAATCCTGGCTCTCCTGTTTTACTTACAACAATCCTAGTCTCTGTCCTCCAAGTCCATCTCCATATGTGGCATCAAAAGCACTTGCATTGAGCTCATCTTGGTGACCTATCATCTTAGATGGATGGCTCTACTCGACGGTAGCAAATGTTCTTATTCGCATCAGGACTGATTGGTACATGCTGGAGCTTTGGAATCTGAGTGAATAAAACTGATAAGATTCCAATTTGTTCCACCACAATATGATAGGACTGTTGATGCACTATATTGAATCCATCAGAACCAAATGCTCGGGTGCTCAGGTGGCGGTCCAAAGTAACGAGGAAGGGACGGTATTGAAGCCGGGGAAGTAAGGTTCTCACGGGACCGTGGGGTAGCTGAGACTGGTGATCTTGGCTCAAATTGCTGGACTTCCCCATCTCGATCTGGATTTATATACGAATTTAAGGGAGTCCTCCGGGGATGATGTGTTGGGTGATCCTTTATTGTGATGAAATATGAGGAGACAAATTACATAACAATCTATATATAATGGCATTAGGTTTACCCTTGATATTCACATTATCTTTCACATTTTTTGTGGACTTCCTTCACATTATTCATGTGCGGTAGGCAAGTCGTGCATGAGGGGAGTAGTGGAAACAACAAAAAGAACATTTTTGGTGAACTTCCTTCACGTTATTCATGTGCGGTAGGCGAGTCATGCATGAGGGAAATAGTAGAAACCACAAAAATAATAATAAAAGGATGAGGATACAACTCCAATGTCTAACCTCCGATGAATCATTAACAAGGTGTCAAGTATCAGTGTTGGAGTATATAATTTGTGTGGTTGAATTTGGATAATGCAACCATTATATGAGAAATTATTAAGTGGATCGGGTCTATCGTGGACCTAAGTTGAAATGAATCCATTCAGAATATTTTCATCCTAGGTCCACAATGGGTCTGACCCACCTGATAATTTGAGACTAGTTTCATGCATCATCCGTTTGTTCTTCAGAGCTTAATCTTCTATTGATACCTGTATTCATGATTTTGAGATGTCGTACTATTTTACATTTTGTTGTAAAATTAAAAAAAATAAAAAGAAAAAGAATACACCAGCTCGTCCTGTTCCACAACCTCAAAAGTTATGAGACCAAGATATCGCTAGTTAGCGTACGTGAACTAAACATGAAAAAAAAGTCTGAGATCATAAGGAGACATGATATCAGTATGGATCTATTTGAGATGAGCTGATCAAATCTGAGTCCTTTTCTCAGAAACCTTTGTGTTCACCCCAACTAGTTTTGGATCTTCCAATTTTTCGTTCCTCTTGATTACCATTCTGTCCGTTTCTAAATTATCCAAAAGCACTTTTTCATCATATGAAGTTTACTCATGAGTACATTTAGTTCATATTTTGAAGTCATATCGATTTTTCTTTCGACAAGATATATAATCCTAATAGAAGAGTTAAAATATTTATCTTTAAAGCTACATTTTATTCTTTGTTACTACGACCCTAGAGGACTGTGCGTTTGCAGGTTGCAAGTCTGAAAAAAAAAGAGTTAAACGGGAGAGAGGAGGTAAGCCAATAGAACAAGAGCCAAGCACTTCCTCGAAATCCAGCAGGTTGCAGTTCTTGTATTCTAATCAGGGAAGAGTTGATGAAGATGAGGGTTATACATGAAATGTCTTTCTACCTCTATTTTTCACTCAAGAGAGATAAAGAAGGGGTGGTACATGCAGACTTAAATACTTCATAGAGGTGTAATGATAGTTTTTTCAGTCATAACTCGGTAGCTTCACTGCATCGAAAAGAAATTTTCTTCATGGAGTTTGTTCTCTCAGAGATCTTGCTGATCATGAGGTTTTTAATCTAATAACCTTCAATCACGTGTCCTCCACTAAGGTTTTGGTTTTGCTATTTTTCATCAGTTAGAAAATTGCCATATAAAATTTCATATTTTGGGAATATGAACTCAAAAGTTCTAGGTATTGGCATGCAAGTAATTGCCTTGAGATGTTGATTTCCCCATTCATAATTGGCCTTCAGGGAAAAAATCTATTTTTTAGTAGATTTGTAGTGCATATATAGCTAGCTATATTGACAAGGAGAGCCTTTTTTTTTTAACTCCTTGGAACTGATTTTTAATTTCTAAATGATTTTATCACGGCTCTCAAGTCACCATGTCCTAACTTGTTAGCCTTTTCAGACTCAGCTCATCAGCATCAAATTTAAGCTTATTAACTACATTTATGACGTTACAAGCTCCTTTTATTGGTTATATATATATATTTTTTTATCTCCATTCAAGACAAAAGGGATCCCCTTTATTAAAAAAAAAAAAAAAGAAAGAAGAAGAAGAGGAGACGGATCCCTAAATTTCATGATTATCTGTAAAAAAAAGTGACTCTAACGAGGCCATTGACACTAATGATTAGGAGAATCAATCAGCCCTTTTTTAAAAAAATAAAAAATAAAAAAGTGAATGGCATGGTTAATTTTTATGACTTGCTTATTTTCCCAAATTAGAAACTCTGGGCCATTGAAACTTAGTTCTGTAGCCCAAACCCTACAGCGAATCCGAAGATTGGGAATGATATGGTCCATGTGCAAAAGTGTGAAAAAGGAGAAACCGTATTCTGTACTGCATGCATCAACATGATTGTGCACCGCATCAATCATGGAGATGCATTTCCATGCGCCAATCATTGAGATGAGTGCTTGATAAAAAAGAATCCATAAGAATGCATCTTGGAGATTACTGGTGTAGCATATAATTTCTCGAACACAGATGCAACCATAAAACTAAAAAACTCTAAAAGGATTCGTTTCAGATTTGCTGGTACTTCAACCTTGACATTGCCTGCGTTGATGGATGTATGTAGGCATGTGGGACGGTTGATTGCGTGGATAGAAACTTATACGTGGTCATGCATGCATGTTGGAAGTAGGCATCAGCCTTTTCACCCAAGCAGGCTCGATCGACACCACCAAAATGTACGTTTTTTTTATCATATTTTGTTTTCAAGCGTTTGCATTAAATTTCGCGTTTGCGAGCAACAAATTGTCCTCAACAATTTGAATTTGGCACGATTCTTTGCCGAAATTAAAAAAGAACAAAGAAAATACTTTGGTACGTTGACCGCCGGGCATTGCCGACTTGTCGTAGCTTTGACAAGCAGTTGAGTCGGCACCAAGCATGTACGTGCTCTGGCAAGCTTGCAGCAGCCCAGCCCAAATTCACAGTAGATAGAAAGAAGGTTCATCCAAACCAAGCTTCCGATGATATTTCGATATCGTCACATGAAGATTGTTATTATTTTAAATATGCCAATATTTGAGAATCAATTGAAGATTATTTTTCTTCGAGAGAAAAAGGAGCTGTCAAATTTATTGAGGATGCACCATCCAGGAATTAAATCCAAAATTTATTGTAGCTAAACAGCGGGTATAACCACCGAGACAAATCCCAAGTTATCCAATATTGAAAGATTGCTTAAAAGGCAAAAAATTCACAAATATAGGTCCGCGCGTTGACGACTCTCGATCATTCTGAAGAATAAGAATAGTTCCTTAAGAGGGAATATAATTTCTGTGAAGTGTCGGCACATATTTGAGATGTGATAAAAACTTTAAAGAGGAGTCTAAAGATCGAAATATCCAAAGATTATTAGCTAGAACCGTTCTATCGTGTGTATATATATATATCTAATAAAAAAATTAATACATCATCTATTATTGAAAAAAAGATACAGCATTATCCAAAATTGAGCAAAAATTTTGAATGAAAAAAAAGTTTACTGTCGATCATGATTAGCTAGCTCTGGTATTTTATGCTATTTTGAATGAAAAAAATTTATTTTTTAAAATAATATATTGATTTTTTTTAAAATTAAATAGTTTATGATATATATGGTAACAGTTCTGATGAATAATTTTTCAAACCACAGGAGACGAGAGTATATCTCGTTCTCTTTCCCTTTGCCCCCTCAGGTCCTGGAGTGGACAAGGCTTCGTACCGTCCCTCTGCCATATTCGCTGCTCAAAATCAGTGACATTGGGAACAACATTTAAATGGGCATTGGAGCCACAAATTAGGAGGGTCTGGCCTCTTAACCGCACTTGGAAGGGCAGGAAGACGTACGCATTCTATTTGTCATCCATATGCCATCAGGAACTTGGGACGAGGTTTGGTGGAATCCTCCTTCGGTAGTAAGTCTGGCTGAAACTAGCTCTTGGGAGGTGATGTGTGGTCTAAGGTCATTAACATGACTTCTAACACAGATAAGAAAAAATGAATCATAATTTCTCTATGTATCATGGACTAAGGAATAGAGATATTCTAGTGCAGAGACTCTCTCAATTATGAATTTGGAAAGGATCGGATGTATGCAATTTTATCTCTATACATGAAGAAGCCATTTTTATGTTTTAAATTCGTATCATCTAGATCATGATAGAACAACCAAAAAGTTGCACCAAGATCTACTTTCTTACCTAAAATAGATATTAGTTGATGCAACATTATTAATCATTAATTATAGTTAGTCAATCTTCTTTTTTCTTTTTTTTTTTTTTTTTTTGGGGGGGCGGCGGTGGGGGAAGATAAATAATATTATAATTTTTCTTAATATCCTCTAAAGAAACATGCCAAGTTCTCTTTCTTTGTCTAAAAACATGACCATTTTTTTTAATCTTAATAATAGCATTTTCATTATATTAAAACTTATTTAGGATTCTTCATATGTTTTTTCTTTGTTTTTGATGTGGTGGGGTGCCATCTTTTAGGTTCAAACTTGAAATCCCTCATGTGCTATGGAAAGGATGCCAAAATGGCAAACTCAAACCCTTGCTAGCTGATTTGGATAACATTCCAAGCTTTACATATGATATAGAAAAGCTTGATCTTTTCAATATCATACATAAAGCCTGATCTTCACCGAAAAAAAAAAAAAAAAACTCAATCTTGTTAATTCTTCAAGTAGTTTTAGTTGATTGAAATTTCCAAGCTTTGCTTTAAAGCCACTCTAGAATATTCTATTTTGAGTTTTTTACATGTATACCCTTATAAATATTTAAATTTATGTAAATATTTTTTTAAAAAATAATATTTATATATCTACCATCATAAAAATTTATTTTTATATATGTACCCACATCATCTATGCCATTAAAAAATAACGATTTAAAATTAAAATGACTAAAATATCCTTATAGATAGATGTGTGCAAAAAAAATTTATAAGGGTATATATGTAAATAATAATTTTATAGGAGTCGTCGCATAAATTTGAATGTTTGGAAGGATATACATGCAAAAAAATACTAAACATAAATATACCTTTTTTGATTTATAAATTTTTTTCTTATTCTAACTGAAAAAAATTAACATGCAAATCAAAATAATAAATATACTTAATTTATTAATTTATATAGATAAAAGGATTCTTTTATCAAATGATAGATCAAAATTATTTTATTTAGAAATTAGACAGATCGTAACTATCCATGTTTCCTCTAATATAAAATAATATACTTATGAAAAAAAGTATTTAAACCTAATATTAGATGGATAGCTTATATATTTGCACAGAATGAACATAGTTATGGATTTAGACATTACATAACAATGAAAATTTATAATCTTATTATATTTTATTTTAAAATTTTTTATCAAAAATATCTTTATGAAATGTGTAAGGTATATCATACTATATAAAATATAAAATCAAGTCAACTATATATCATACAATCTAAAAAAATTTTGAGAGAACTTGGATCACGTTGGTCGAACTGAGCTGGGCTTTTTTAAGTTGTTCTTAAGATTTTGTAAAGTTATTACTAAAGATGATAATCGAATGTCCTTGAAGCCACCATCAACAACATCAAACACCTTTCCTCGACTCCTTTTTTCATCATTAGCATCTTCTTCTCTTTGTTGGAAATCTCCTCACTGCCTAAGATTGCAAATGGATTGGGTTGCCCATGACCTGACCCAATATGACTAGGATTATTAACAAATTGGATACGATCGAACACTTTATCATTCAGGATCGATTGATTCAAACTACTATTTAGTTCATGTTCGATTCTATTTCGAATGTATCCGAAAAAAAATTGTTCGAGATTGAGTTCGATATATTCAAATTCGACTCGAGTTCAGCTTGAGTTTGGCTCGAAAGCTTGTTATGTTCAAGTTCGGCTTGAATTCGGCTCATCTACAGTAATATAAAAAATAAAACTTAAAAATCAACAAAACAGCTTTTATTTATGTCTAAAATCTCGGTACAATATATAATTAAAAATTTTTACATACTACCATACTCATTTTAAAAAAAATTATAACTCAAATAATTTTATAAATTATAATAACTCACAACAAGAATTATAGCTGAGTATAGAAATTATATCATAAGAAACTGCCAAGCAATATGAGCAATTAACAATGTTACAATTTTATATCAAAATACTATAAGCAATTAGCAGTCAATATTAAACCATTCTACAAACATAAGATAAATAAAATAAAAAAGTCAAATAACATAGATCAAGATAGTCCATATAAAAAATAATAATAATAAGGATATAAAAATAAATTAAAATCTTGTAAACAGTTAGTAGTCAACATTAAACCAATCTTTACCAATTGATAAGCTAAAATTTACAAGAATAAAAAAATAATAAAAATTCTCAAGAAAAAGTAACAAAAATTTTAAGTAATAAAAATAGAAGAGAAAGATAAAAAAAATTTATAAATAAATAAAGCAATTAATCTCAGCTCACTAGTTCTTTATCTAGTAAGCAAGCCCTATGACAGTCACAAGCTCACAACTTGAACTTCAAGACCACCATTGCACCACTGGCCACTAGAAGATCCACCTCCAGCTAAAGCTATCTTTACTAAGTTACCAGGATTGCTACAGCTCTAGCAGCCACCAATGGATAGTAAGATAGTAGCTAAAGCTCCATGGTGGTTACCATGTCGAGAGAGCAAACAACATGAACAAATATCACCAGAGAAAAGAAAAAAAATGCATAAATATCATTCGTACCAGCTATGCCGTCTATAAAAAAGAAAAGATTGGAAGAGAGGTAGAGAAAATTAGGATTATAATTTTGGTTAGCTGCATCGTCAGTGAAAAACCCCAAGGGAGGTGGAGGGAATTGGGATTAGAATTTTGGCCAGCTACGCATTAGTGAAAAAAGAGAAGAGAGGTGGAGAGAACTAGGATTAGGATTTTGGCCAGTTGCACCGTCGGTAGAAAAAGAAAAGAGAGGCGGAGAAAACTGAAAATAGAATTTTGGCTAGTTGCGCTGTCGGTGGAAAAAGAGAAGAAATGCTAGGATTATGGTTTCGGCCAGCTGCACTGTTGATAGAAAAAGAAAAGAGAGACAGAGGAAGCTGGGATTAGGGCTTCGACCAGCTATGCCATCGATGGAAAAAGAAGAGAGAGGTGGAGGGGTTGAGCCATCGAGAGATAAAATGAGCAACTAGGATTAAGATTTTGGCCAGCTACATCATCGGTGGAGAAAGAAAAGAGAGACGAAGAGGTCGAGCAGTTGAGGGATGAGATGAGGGTTAGGATTTGAGGGAGTATAAGAATATATATTGGCTGAGATTAATTGATCACCACCATCAAATCATTGATCCAACAGTGATAAAACAAGACTTTCTTCAACTGCTGGATTAACGATCCATTATATATATAATGCTATGATAATGTATAGTATATAGTATATATACTGAAAAAATACTAAAAATCTTTTTAAAAAATAAATATATTAGTATAATATATATAAATATATATAATATAAAATTTATTTATTTATTTTATTGAGCTTTTATCGATTCGAACATGATCGAATAAAAGTTTGTTTTAGTTTGGATAGTTAATATATCGACTTTAAAAATCATGTTTGTGTGTGGTTCTACAATTAAACGACTGAGTCGAACATGACTCAAAAATGATTCGAATAAATCGAACAACGAGATAGATTGATAGCCTTAGATCCGACTGTATAGACTCGACCTATTTTGACCCATATAGACTGACCCGAACTATTTTAAAGAATCCATGGAACCAGGTTGGGATCTAAAACTGGATTCATTCTATTTTTTAGATCGGATTTAAATTTACTGAATTTGGACCTGACCCGATCTGATTCGATCCATAAAGATTTTTGGATTAATTTAGATCTTGAGATAAGTGACCCGACCCAACCTGAATCCAATACTAAGCCCGAAATAGTAATGCATTTTTCTTGCTAACAGTAATGTGAAACATGAAAACTATTAATTAGATATCCGATTAAACTACATGTTCAAGAATAGTTAAATGGTTCCTTTAGGATCACTCATAAAATTAGATAGTATATCTTGACTTAGGAGAAGCACTAGGAAAAGAATGCCTAAATCTAGGATTTTGCAGAAGAGCAGAACAAACAAAAGATGCCTAAATCTAGGATCTTGGGAAAGAGCAGGTATTGTTATTTGTTCCAAAAGCCTATTATGAAATAAAAATTAGAAAATAATTAAACTAGTATAGTTTTTTTAAATAAATAAATAAAAGGGTTATAGCAACTCTTAGGCCTCTTGTTGCAATAAGGTTTTAGATTCTTGGAAAGAATTTGTACTGGAGAGTTGATTTGGAGTTGGATCGACGTGGATTGCAGACCAACCTGCAAAAAAGTTTTAAGAATCGGTGGAATATTCTTCGATTTAGGATTATCTGATGCTTAAGTCGGCTGAGGTCTTATGAATAGATAGTGAAAATTGAAGATTAAAAGGCAGTGAGAGAGGATTTGAGTAGAAAGAGGGTTCGATCTTCCTTCAGTAGAGAAGTCAAGAGCAGATTTTAGCAGAGTATGGACTTTGTAAATCTTATGCTTACCTTCAGAAGGGTCTTGTGCTTACCTTCGAAAGGGTATCCTGCTCATCTATTTATACAAGAACTTGCTTAGATTTTAAGAAAAATTTGTTAAGCCGTTAGTTTATTAAAATGGAATGGCCAGCTGAATTATAGTTGTTCGCCATTTATCTTGATGATGATTAGCTATAGTGGCTAGGGAAGCACCGTGACTTGATTGTAGAGTGGCCGGTGCTTAAATAATTCTCGGATCATGCCGAGATCGGTATTTTATCGATCTTGTTTATCCAGCTAGGTCGGTATTCAATCAATCTTGACATGATAAAGCTTGAGTGGTATTTTTTCCTATAAAGTTGATGACATCGGTGTTTTATCGATCTCTAAATAATGCACCTTATGGTTGGAATAAACTGATCTTGTGACCACTCAGGTGGATTATTGCAGTCAAGATCGGTATAAATTTGATCTTCTATGAAAAGGACTTAACTGTAACTAGCTTTCAGAATGGTAAAGTACTGGTATGACTCTGTTCAGTCATTCTGAGGTCGGTTTAATACCGATCTCAATTCATAATGAGTTAGAATATCATTGAGGGCGATGATTTACTGATATGGATGCTATGGCCGTTAGTATATTGCCGATTTGGTTCAATTATTTAAACCAATATGCCATTTGACCATAGTACGGCTTAAACTGGGCTCTAGGATGGTATCTTGCCAATCTAAAATTGATACTTATTATTTTTAGCAGTCATATAGAACGATGGTCTTTCTGATGATGCCACGTGATAGTAATGATTGTCCATACCAACACCCCTTATGTGGATTGAGTCGTCTTTTTTTAAGTATGTGGTAAACATATTTTGCTTACTTCTGGACTTTTATAGATAAGGTGGTAAGGCATCATAAGCCTTTTTGTGAAAATAAGCCCTCCTGGTAAGGCATCCAATCTTATGCCAAAGAGTTTTGGTTGTTGAAATAGCATTTGATGCTAAAAAAATTATTGTGAAAGCCTTCCTAAGTTTTCAGCTTCCTGAAGATCCTTTGAGGTATACAAATTGGTCCTATACATAGATTGTTCTCATCTTCATTTTGTGTTGGCAACGTATCATGTATCATTCTTGATCATTTTCTCACTTGGTACTGGTCATTGATGGCAAAGTTTTTAAGATGTGATGATCTTGTTTACAGTAGATGATCTTGGCAACTTATCGTATAAACATAGATGGTGAGTCCCAAATTCTAACAAACTACTATTTGAGGTAAATTACAGATGCAGCAATGTCCATCAAATGGGTGGAGTTATATGTTTGTCTTCGCTCATGTTTGACTTAACTTATGAATCGATCCAGATCTGGATCTGAACCAAATCCATATTTTATGGATCCGAGCAGATTATACATAGACTCGATCCGATTCAAATGATCCGTTGGATCAAAAAATTTGACCATGGATCCAATCCGATCTTCTATTGGATTGGATTTGGGTCCAATATTTAGATTCGATCAAAAAATTGGATTGAATTGGGATCACTCATGATCTAATCCGACCCAACCCATTTGCACCCCTATCACTACCAGACTCATTCCCTCTCTTCGCCACTCCCAAGAATGATCAGTTAGACTCTTTCTCTCTTTTTTTCATTGGAGATCTCTTGTGTGCCGAACTCATACTCTCTCGTTGCCACTCTTAAGAACAACTAGCCAGACTCTCCATCTCTTTCCTTTATCGAAGATCTCCTCAATATTAGACTCATACTCCTGCTCATCAGCACTACCAAGGATGACTAGTTAGATCCTCTTTTCATTAAACAACACTGAGCATATCGTCGTAGTTTTGCATAGCAAGCCAAGCACTTTGCCTGAATTTTTCACACCGTATACTTTGTAGGAGTTTTTTCCATACTGAGTAGTTACCGAAGCTTGCCTCATCGAGTGCTTTGTTGAAGTTTACCTTACTGGATGAAGAAAAACTGGACAGACCTCTTTCCTTGGCCTCTCCATCCTTCTTGAGTCTTTAGCTTCGATATTCCATAGATAGAGCAAAGATAATTAGTATTGAAAGAGAGCAACAAAACAAGTAGGATATTGCAATAGATTCCTCGCTCTGAAATGTTTGGAAGGCATGAGAAACACCAATACCATCATATTTTGAAGTAAAAAAGGGGTTACTGGAGGATGCAATTAAGGCTTGGTGGTGGCATATAAAAAGCTATCTCCTTTGAAAACTGTGAAAATTTTCATAGGAGGAAACTATGCTAGCTGTTAAACTCTATTAATTTTCTTGCTATTAGTGGTCTAGTTTTGATTTACAATAATAATTTTTATGATTCTTTTCTTTGTTCACTTTCTCTTCCTCCATACTTTGTCTGAGGGATTTCTTATACTTCTTTATTGAATGAACGAAGTTATAACAAATCATCCCATCTTACCTAAAAATAAAATATAATATAGTATTCTAATATATAAAATATTATATAGTATCATTATCATGTTGTTGTATTATGTAACATGTTACTATACTATAGAGTAAGAGGGCTCAAATCCATCTAAATGAAATATATAAAAATTAAATTAAAATTTTATATATACTCTTCTAAATATTTAAATTTGCATGAATTTTCTTGTAAAATTGTTATTTGTATATATACTCTATTTTTTTTTTTTTTTACATCTACCCATTAGGATATTTTAGTCATTTGAATTTTAATCCTTTAATTTTTAATTGGCATTAGATGATGTGGGTACATATGCAAAAGATTAGAAAAAAAGATATACATGCAAAATAAGTATTTTATGAGGTATACATACAAATATCAATTTTGAAAGAATATTCATACAAATTTGAATGTTTAAAGGGGTGTACATGCAAAAAAACCCATTTATGTTTTAATTTTTTTAGATATTTTTATACTAGATTTGTATAAATACTCCATCAATCTCTAAAAAATAAAAAAAGTTAGAACTTAAGATATATGCATTACCTAAAATTGCTAGGTACTGTATGGACACTCATTTCGAGCTGCAATGACAAGTCCCACGCATGTTAAATTTAAACAAACAGAGGTAGAGATCAAATGGATAAAATATTGGACCCGGCAACACAAGTTTAATGAAATCAAAGCCTAATTGAAGCAAAGTTGTGCTTTAGCTTAGAGGGATAAGTAGGTCATAGATGCTACCATGGCATTTTTATCTGAATAACGTGTTACTACAATAACTTATGCAAGATTGTTTTATTGGTCCAGACATGCTTACCAGTGGCTACATGGTTCAATATGATGTTAGCTAATGGGTAAGGATGCTCATGGGTCAATTAATTGGATATTGGACTCCTCCGCGAGGGACATGCGGTAGCTCCTAATTTGTTGCCATTTTGTTTTCAATCCCCGGATTTCATTTAAATATGCAGATTAGTGGTGATATATCTCATCTAATTTGTCCTAGGCTATCTAATCTCCTCGTATGAGAAGGGAAGAAGCGAAAAAAAAAAAAAAAAAAAGTTTCTTTTGGTCCGTTCTAATCAATCCTTAGATCTCAGAAATTGCTACGTATTAATGAGACAAGGAAATAGACATTTTGGACATGCATCACCTACCATTTCATTTTCCTGATGATCACGTTCAGAAGTGGAAGACAGACTCCTTAATTTATTTAATAATAAAAATATGGCTGCACCTCTCTTTCAATCAAAATAATAATATTAATAGAGGATCTTATCAAAAGATGGTCAATTTGGCGATAAGCTCGTGCCTATTTGAAGAGATTATAATTATGTATATAATAAGAAGTATATTCTTCATGTTACATAAAACATTCAATCAGAGCCACCGGTATAGATAATAACTAGAATGACGGAATTGTTTTGGTGTGATTAAATAAATAATCCACCGCAAACGTGTTCTTGGAAGCACCCTCGAGGTAGGAATATTAATGCGCATTGTTGTCACTTCTTCCTTAATCTATGGGCTTTGTTGCATTTTTTTTTTTTCCATGATTTTGATTAGAAAACAACTAGAAAACATAATCGTCGGTGCTTGCATGTATGGGTTTAGTTGCACGCAACATCACAAAATTTGGTGGAGCAAGACTTCTCCGAGGAGCGTCAACTGGAAATAATAATTTAGTTTTGAATAATGTCAGGGTTCCATTGCCTTTTTGGATGTTTGTTGCTTAATAATTGGGGTGAGAAGAAGAGATGCCATCAAAGTGGTGTAAGCATGATTCAGTCAACCGGATTTTGTAGTTTTTTATTGTCCTCACGCCTTTTTGAGTCCCGGGTGTGGGGATTGGAGGAGTCACAACGCTGAGCTCACCCACTTCTTGTTCTCGCTAGAGGAAAGAAATAAACGCTTATTAAATGGTATCTGAGAACATGGTTGTGTGGAAGTAGTCAAAATGTCAACAATGATTTACGGCAGCTACACATTATAAGATTTCTGCTGGATAACGTCTTAACTTTATGTTGGACATTGTCATTGTTTGCATAATAAAATATTTTTTTTTGATATATTTTACAATAAAATGAAGATATTGATATAAATTGTGGAGATAAATCATGTTGGACAATGTTAATATTATCAAATATGGCTATTATTTATTTTTCATACCTGGTTGTTTATAATTGATTGGCATTTTTAATAGAAAATCTTGTTAAGTTTTTTTTAAAAAAATAAGAAACAATTTTTCTTTATTTAATTAAGAAGAAAGAATGTGATGGAATACGGCAATCATCTCTATGATATAATGGTTGATTATGCATTTATATTCATGTTATAGATTCGTATAAAATTTATTATTATCTTCAGAATATGTTTGCTTCATGTTCGAAATTAGAATTGGAATAAATTAGAATGAGAATCCAAATGGTCGTATCTTTTGATAAATTTGATTCGTGACGAGAATCAAATCAAAATTAAATTTGAATATTAACAAAGAATAGAAATTAGATTTTGAAGAATTAAAATATTTTTATTTTTTAATAAAATTAGAATGAAAATAAAATTCTTCTAAATCAAATAAATGGAATGGAGATCACCCATTCCCACTTCGATTCCAGAGCACGATTTCATTTAACTAAATATGCCCTTGGTTTAGGAGGTATGTTTGAAGCAAAAATCTCTCATGGTTGTAATAAGAGTTAAACATCTAGCATTGTGCTATCTAATTAAATATAGAACCTCCCACTTCTTTTAAAAAATTATTTTTATAAAAATAATAAAAAAATTATAAATAATAGGTTATACTATGGAAGATGGTTCATTATTAAACATCTACTGTCACAATTTCATTAGCTGGCTTTGGAGATGGTACGGGCTGATACCTTTGCCGTGCCAATCCCCAATATGCAGAGGCTTGAAGGAAGCTCTGCAGGGAAAAGGTATGGCCTGGTGCTTGGATGGCCAGGCCAAATCATGGCACCAGCAGACGGGTGCGAAGATGCATCACGTGACGTTATGGCAGGGTATGTGCAAGGATGCGCAGGGCAGCATATGCAAGGGTGCCACGGTAGGGCATGCCGTGCAGTAGGGTATGCATGGCAGTAGGGTGCACTTGATAGCAGCATGCACATGCACATGGAAGCAGCGCACACGTGCTGCAGGAGCAGTGTGGCAGCAGTGCATGCGGTAGCATAGCCCGTGGTAGTGGAGTGCATGCAACGACAATGTGCGCACGATCGAACGCATGCGTGGATGAGCTTGCAAGGGTGCACAACTTGACACCCAAGCGCATGCAGACAGGCACTTGGGCACATACAGCCTGGGGCTTTGGCATGTAGTTGGCATGTTGGATGGGATTTTGGGTTGGCTGGTGGTTGCCTTCGATTGCCTTGGCCAGTTGTTGTCTAATAGCAATTTATGGAAGTTTTCTGCAGTTACCTTCCAACTTCTAGGAGCAGTTTGTCTCCAAACAGATGAGGGACGGTTCCAGTTGGTTCCCAGTGATTGAAAAAATTTGTCCATCGTCTATGTATACAATGTTTGCTGGCTTATAGCAGGTAGAGAGTGGGTGTGCGTGGGATATTTTGAGAGACTGTGGGTAGATCTCTATTATTCAGAATTCTGTGAGAATTGAAAATAAAAGAAATGTATGATATTTTCTCTATGTGCCTTGATATTTTGTCCCTATTCTACTTGGTGTGTGCATCTCATGGGATAGGGAGTGTTGAGAAGCTGAACTAGATGGAGATCTAGTACCGCACAAGGCTTGGATTTTTGCAAAAATTTTGGGCAAGAATCGGCTCTATGACAGTTGGTATCACAGCCAGTTTCAAGGCTCTTTTGGTGGAATATTGGCCAGATTGCAATGCCAAAATAGTGAGCGTAGGGTGGCGCTCATGCGTGCGGGTGGCAATAACATGGAAGCTATTCACGAAAGATTGTCTCGGTTGAAAGCAATGATCGGGGTGCCTCAAAATGAAGCCACTGAACCTCTATGGTTGCAAGTGGAGAACTCGCTGGCTACATTGGTTCCGCTGCAGGAAGTCTTCCCAATGGCGCAGCAATACTTGGAGGAGATGACGTTTGATGTCAGACTCCTCAAGACGGTCCTGCAGAACCCTTCACGGAGAGATGGTGCCGTTAAGATGAAAGTCTTTGACCCAAAGCCATTCAATGGCATTTGGAGTGCCAAAGATCTGGAGAATTTCTCATGGGACATGGAGCAATATTTCAAGATTGCGCATGCTCCGGAAGAGGAGAAAGTCTCCATTACAATATGTATTTGATGGGGGATGCCAAACTCTGGTGGAGAATCAGGATGGAGGATGTTGCCAAGCAAAAGATCGACACTTCGGAGGTGTTGAAGCAGGAATTGAAGGATCAATTCCTCCCTTACAATACAGCATGGGTTGCAAAGGATTCTTTAAAGAAGTTGAGGCAGACCGGTTCGGTAAGAAAGTATGTAAAGGAGTACAGCTCTCTTATGTTGGGTATCAAGGATATGTTTGAGGCAGATAGGCTATTCAATTTCTTGTTTGGCCTCCAACCATGGGCTTAATTGGAGTTGCAATGGCAAGGTGTTAAGGACTTGTCTGCCGCACTGGCTACCGCTGATGCTTTGGTGGATTTGCAAATCAGCAAACCCAATAATGGTTGGAGTTGCAAATCAGCAAACCCAGTAATGGCAAGGTGTTAAGGACTTGTCTGCCGCATTGGCTACTGCTGATGCTTATGTTGGATGTCAAGGATATGTTCGAGGCAGATAGGCTATTCAATTTCTTGTCTGGCCTCCAACCATGGGCTTAATTGGGGTTGCGATGGTAAGGTGTTAAGGACTTGTCTGCCGCATTGGCTACCGCTGATGCTTTGGTGGATTTGCAAATCAGCAAACCCAGTAATGGACATTCAACAAACAAGCCAAAGTTCAAGGATGTTGGCATGATGTGGACTAAGGATGCTAACATAGGGAAAGCAAAGGTGGAGGGTTCCCATCATAGGAGGGATCAAGCCAACCTGCATCCTGGATGCTTCATCTGTAATGGCCCTCATCTTGCTCGAAATTATCCCAACAAAGGGCAAGATCAGTGCCATTGTTGCTACAAATGCTGATGATGATGCTGATTCAGAGGATACCCACCAAGTTGTACCATTATAATTACTTGGTGCAATTCAAGCGGAGAGAGCCAAGGAGCACCCAAAACTGATGTTCATGTGGATGAAAGTCAATGGACATCAGCTTTCAGCCTTGGTGGATACTGATGCCACTCACAGTTTTATGGCTAAAAGGATCATATCTACTCTTGGCTTGAGTGTGATGAAGCACCCAAGCCGTATTAAGATAGTCAATTCCCAAGCCCAGGCCGTGAGGGGCATGGCCTTTGATGTCCAAGTGACCATTGATGGATGGGATGGTCGCATAAACCTGATAGTGGTTTCGTTGGACGACTACAACTTGATTCTTGGCAATGACTTCTTTGTCGCTGCCAAAGTGGCAATATTGCCACACTTATTTGGATTGCTGATCTATGATGAGAACAAACTTTGTTTTATTACAGGGTGTAGCATTTCTTCGGATGTTGGTGTTTGCGAACCAAGGGTGGAGATGGTCTCCTCCACACAGTTGATCCATGGTTGAAAGCCGGGCCAAATGAGTTATGTTGCTGCTTTCATTGGTGTGGAGCCAAAAGAGATAGCAGAGGTACCAAAGGAGGTGGCTATTGCCAGTTTCTCTGTTGAGGCAGACTTCACCGATAGGATTCAAGTGACAACTCAGTCGGATAAGAACTACTAAAAGTTGCTTCAACAAGTCCAGGATAGTGTGACCCAGAGATATTGGATTGAAGATGGTTTATTGATGGGCAAAGGCAATAGACTATATATCCCTGATGGTGGGAGACTGAGGAGACAACTCATGAGGGAGTCGCATGATGCTTAGTGGGCGAGACACCTAGGAAGGGAGCGCATGATGGCTCTCTTGTCTCGTACATTCGTATGGGCGAAGATGGAGGAGGACATTGAGACTTATGTTCGATCTTGCTTGGTGTGCCAGCAAGACAAGGTGGAGAGGTGCAAGGAGGCGATTCTCCTACAATCATTGCTTATTGCAAAGAAGCCATGAGTTCCGATCTCCATGGACTTCATCAGTGGCTTTTCTAAGACTGAAAGTATGTCTTCTATCATGGTGGTTGTTGACCACTTCTCCAAATATACTATTTTTGTCCCAGTGCCAGAAGCATGTCTAGTGGAGACTACTACAGACTTGTTTTACCGACATGTGGTGAAACATTTCGGATTATCTTCAGATATTATAAGTGATTGGGAGGCTCAGTTTATAGCGAGATTTTAGACGTTGGGACACAGCAAGAAGAACAGAAGGATCGAATATTTGGTCCAGTTGAAAAGAGAACCAGAAAGTGAGGCTAATTGAGAGAAGAAGACCTCATTATGGCAGTTTGGAGAGGCAATCCAAGATTATCTGTCATACCTCCTTTCGAGGACGTTAGGATCTTTGGGTGGGAATGATTTGTCATAATCCCATTAGCTGGCTTTGGGGTGGCACAAGTTGATGCCTTTACCGTACCAATCCCAAGTATGCAAAGGCTTGGAGGGGGCTCTGCAAGGAAAAGATATAGCCTGGTGCTCAGATGGCTAGGCCAAATCATGGCACCAACAGACGGGTGCCAAGATCAGGGCGCACTTGGCAGCAGCGCACCCGCACCCGCATTGTAGGAGCAGTGCGGCAGCAGCATGCGCGTGTGCAACGGAGCATGCGCGATGGCAATGCTCGTGCAAGGCGCGCGGCAGCAGCGCGCGCACGGTCGGACGCGTGTGCGCATGGGCTCGCAAGGGTGTGCAGCCTGGCACCCGAGCGCATGCAGCCAGGCACTTGGGCGAGCGCAGCTTGGGGGTTTGACGTGTAGTTGGCATGTTGGACGGGATTCTGAGTTGGCTGGTGGTTGCCTTTAGTTGTCTTGGCTAGTTGCTGTCCAGCAGTGGTTTATGGAAGTTTGCAGTAGTTGGCTTCCAACTTTTGGGAGCAATTTGCCTCCAAATAGATGGAGGATGGTTCCAGTTGGTTCGCAGTGATTGGAGAAAGTTGTTCACCGCTTATGTATACAATGCTTGCTGGCTTATAGCAGGCAGAAAGTGGGTTTCTATTATCCAGAATTCTGTGGAAATTAAAAATGAAGGAAATGTATGATATTTCTTCTATGTGCCTCGATATTCTGTCCCTATTCCACTTGGTATGTGCATCTCATGGGGTGGAAAGTGTTGAGAGGCTGAATCAGATGGGGATTCAGTGCCGCACAAGATTTGGATTCTTGAAAAAATTTTAGGCAAGAATCGATCTTGCAACATCTGCGACCCCTAAAATCCAAATGAATGTGAGACATTAATTACAACTATCAAAAACATTTATTAGCAAAACAAATTGGGTGAGTACCCACGAGTGGTATCTATCACTTATACGCTGAGCTTTTATTTTTAGATGAATCTATAACTTTGAATGACCCACAGACCGCAAACCTTGTCACCAAAACATATCTCCTGAATTATACAAAAAACCTTAGCAACAATCAAACTAAAATTTAGGTGCTGCATTTATGATGGGTGCTAAGGTGCAAGTGGAGCAGCACCACGCCACTGCATCCACATGTAACCACCTTCTCCCAGCTTCCAAACACAATTTGTTCATTCATAAAGTCGAGTCTTCTGTGGTCCTTACATTGTTCATCAGTGCATTTAAAGATCAATAGAACATCATACTTTCTTCTTTTTCTCCCATCTTTGAGAAATGCATCTCAAAGCCCTGGTAATTGCAGTGCGGGGTTGGTTGGCTAAAAGGGCACCCTCCATCGTTTAGGGAGCTCGTAATGACCAGGGGAGGCCATCTTACATGGCTTTAATATTGGCGACGGTAATATTACAATGGCTGCCCCACGAGGGAGAGTTCACATGCACAAACCTGTGGTCCTAGTCCGTGCCAGAGTTTGTGGGGCTGCCTTAAAACACAAATGTGTGGCAATTTATGGCGCATGATGCTTCTAAATCATAAGTAAACATTGATTGTGGAGGATGTCTCGTATGTTTTGCATGTAGTAGGGTTGCGTTGCAATCAAATATGACTGGCAATGATGCAAAAGCCAAAGGAAAAGAAAAAGAAAAAAGTGACTTTATTTAGTTTGATCAAGTGCAATCCACGATGTTTTGCTATGCATGGTGTATGGAAAGCATTTAATTAGTTATATATAATGATAAAGTTTTAGAATTTGTTTCACACAACTAGTCCGGAGGATTGAAACCACGCTATCTAGGCTTGGAGGGAGAGTTCATGATAGTTATTAGATGATGTTTTGGTGAAATCAGATTCTAAATCTCCCCTTATAAGATTGTTGGTGATTGATGCATAAATTGCTTTCTAACGAGATTTCTTATATACATAAGAAAACTAATAGGATGGTTGATTAGGTGGCATTTTATGTGGTTGATCATACCAAAATTATGTTATTAGATTCTACGATATATTTTTTTGATTCATCGTTAAATATTTTCTTTGCTGATTTTCTATGAATGACAAGTTTAATTTACCTGGTTTTTTTAAGAAAATCAAAGAAAAAAAGCCATGCGCTCAATTCTATTCTTTTGGCTGTGGAAAGAAAGTCTTTTTTTGCATGCTCCGGTCCTGGTGCCCACTAGATGAAATAAATTTCTTATCACCTTCAACATCATTAGCCCTTCATGATAGAATCATCCTTTCGTCACAGGCAAAAAAATTCTCTGTTTCTGATCTTCTACACTCAAACACTCAAAGTCAATCGATCATTTGCATGCGCTACACGCTGATATCCATAATTTTTTTAAAAAATACTAGCTATAATAGTTGACAAGCTCTTTAAAACTTTGTCCCAACAAAAATTTGCTACGACAAATTGATAGCTGTTCCCTTAATCGTCCGGATTATAACTTCTAATCATTGTTGATTGGAATTTTAACACCTGCTCCAAGTTTTAAAATTTCTTTAATTTGTAAGTAATTGTAGCTGTGATAGTTTGTGCTAGCATTAGGCAAGGCTTTGTAAACCGTAGATATCCCAATGTGCGGCAACCTGTGGTAAATAATGCTTGCAAACCATAGTTTAAAGTAATTATGGTCACGGAGAATCTGTGTACGTTTTGCATCTAAAATGGATGCGAGGTAATTAAGTCTGATGTCCGTTAATTGAGTATTGGTTCCATCAAGCATCTCCCGTACCATGCGTTCGTGGCAACAAATTTATGAATCAAAATCTATCCAAATAATGGTTGGAAGGCCCAGATGATTATTTCCATGGAAATGCCTACTAAATCCTTTGAAGGTTGGCATTTCATTATGTTTTTCTAGTTTATGGGACTTCTTCTCCCTCTTTCTACGATATTGTGCTCCATTGAAATGGTGATGGTCTCAAAGTGAAAATAAATCTCATGATATTAAATGAAATGGTGATGCACCTGAGGGTGATTTTGTCTTTAAGTGATAGAAAAGTTCTAGATCTATACACCTCTCCCCACTCTCATCCTCATCCATAACGAGTAACCATATTCATATTAATTTTTTTAGATATATCTATCATGTTATTAATTTATTAAAATATTATTTAATCCAAATGTATCAATGAGGTGTGCGTGTGTATATATATATATAATATTTTCTTTAGCAATATTAATAAACTATGATACCAATTGTTGGCTTGATAAACAATATCTTGGGATAGAAAAGATATCCTAATTTTTTCTTTTGATCCATTATTTTCCATTCAATATGACTAATGACAATCATTACAACAATTAAAATTTTCTTCCCAAATAGATCGGCCATGGCCGTGCTTGGCAAATAACAATGGTCATTTTCGTTATTATTTTTTTTGGTAACAATTATTTTCGTTATCATGAAAAATAAATTTTTTGGGAGTGATTCCGTCATCTTAGAATATTGTTATTTTTTAAAGACTTGAGCAGCCCTACACCAACCAACCGTACTTGATCCAATGTGGACTCCACCGACGTTCACAGTTTAATAGCGCATGGGCCGTCCGGAAAGGACAGTGACGTATCTGACACGTGTTTCTGGCCGTGTATTCTTTATCCCCTAGGCGCCCGTAGCCAAATCGATTCCCGGGGGAGAGGGGAGGGTCTTGTGGTATACGTGGCAGGCCATGATACGTTAACTATCGATAATATACTCCAATTATCGCTCCGGATCCACTCGCTTCTTCCTTCCGGCTGATGGAGAGGCAAGCTGGCAGGCACTATTTGAGTGGATTTTGTCGTTATATTGCCACAAAAACCAGGCCAAGAAGGCCAGCGAAATAATACTTTTAATCAACCAAAATAAAAATATCCGTAACTGTGTGGATCTAAGTAGCCATGGCAGACTAGGTCCACCCATACCCATGCAGATAGATACATATACATAAATATATTTTTTTATTCTTTGTTTCATTATTTTCATGCAGCAAACCTATTGTTCAAGCCCCTTAATCAATTACAAATGACCAGTATTTGGCATGGCCATAATAGTAACGAGCATAGCACCTTTCAAGAAAAAATAGTAATGAGCATAGTATTCTATATACCGTATCATGGTAGATTTTGGACATTATTTTCTTCTCTCTTCTAGTTGTATCAAGGCTCTAACAGAAGTATAATTAAGTCATTTTAGTTGAAAAAGATGGAGCTACAGAGGTTGATTTGGCTGGCAAGGAGCAATCCAATCGCACCTAGACACGTATACTTGTATTTTTTTCCTTTGTTTCATGCAGTAAACCTATTGTAAAAAGGGTCATAATGAATTAAATGTCACTGTATTTGGCATGTGCATAATGATAATACAGTATAGTGCTTTACACGAAGAAATGTATTATGAGACTAAATTTTGGAAGTTAATTATTTTCTTCTCTCTTCTCTTCTGATCGTATCCGGACACTAATAGAGGTATGATTTATGTCCTCTTAGTAGAAAAGAGGTCTAGGTACAGAAGAAAATTTGGCTACCATGGAACAATCCAACCATGAAAGTCTCAGGCAGTAGTAGGTAGTATCACAGGACTCGGCTATTTATGGTTCATATTAGTGCTAAAATGTTCTTGTGTCATATCACAGCAGCATGATTAATTAAGATTGCTATATATGGCACCTTTGAATGAAGTAGACTGGACCAATGCCTAGCTTTTTGTTGGGAACATGAAACATAAGATTTATTGCAAGTTCTGAATGCATTCTGATGAAGCTTCAGATAATTATGAGGGATGGTTCCACTATAATAATAGTCTGATTTGCATTACTTGAGAGAAGAGATGCAGCAATGCACTTGCATGCGACACAAATGGACCAGGGCGGCTATTTGAAAATTGGTATACCACCAATGTGGGAAGTATTTTGCCACTCAAAACCCTATGGTTTCTCATGGGTTTCAAGCAGGGATGAGTTTGAAGGCCATGAGGCATAACCAAATATGGTAGGGGCATGGTTTGGCCTGGTTTGAAGTACTTTTGTGTCATTTGGGCTCAAGTAGAATGATTTGGCACTATTAGGGCATAGTTTATGCCTGATTTGAGCAGTTTCACATCATACAATATTGGTTCAGGCGCGATCCAAGCAATTTGACTCCAATGGGCATGGTTTAGCCGAGTCCAAGAGAGCATGCAGTTTAGTCATGGTCGACAAGTCTTTGTTGATTATTATTGTTGAGGAATAGTAGTCACATATCGAATAGATTATGAATTCTTCTCATGCTTATATATTTTTAGGCTAATCCATCTAAAAAGCTCAATTTTCAGATATGATCTTAATATGGTAGCAGAGCTTATTTATTCCTTCTGGCCTCCATATTTTCACTTACAAAATCACGTATCACCGGACGAAGGTGTTGAGGAATATTAGTTCTATATCGGAACTAACAACCATTGTGTAGGCTATCAATCTAGTTGCGAGGAGGAAGGAACAGTGGATTCGATGGGACAAATTGCTTTGGCTCTTGCTTTGGTCTTTGATTAATATAGCCTTAGTTTTGTCAGCTTGATTGGGTCTACCATGAGACCGAGCTCCTGCTTAAGTACATTCATGCGGATGAAAATTGGCTAATATTTAGTTTTAAAATTATAAAATAAAATAAAAATAGATTCATGGTACAACCTCATCCATACAAAAAAAAAAAAAAAAAAAAAAAAAAAAAATCCCAGAGGAAGAAGGTGGAGCATACACAATTACTCCCAGCCCTACCCATTCAATTTCTCCGTGCAAATAGGACCGCCTAACTGATAATTGTGGTGAATGGATGATGGTGACGGGCCCACCTACAGGACAACCGATGCAGCATCAAGTGGTCCATTTTTTCTTCCTTCCCAACGGAACAAATCACAAAGCCTTTTCCATCTCGCGGTCCCTTCAGTCTGATAACTAGACCGAGTTCCCAACACTTTCTTAGAGAGAGAGAGAAAAAAAAAAAATCCTATGTCCCTGAACCGTGAGACCAACCTGTGTTTGGTTTTCAGGTTCGTCATGTGTGAGGAACTCAAAGATGAGATAGGTCTAGTACTGAAAGTAACAGGCAAAAAGATAATAAAAAAGGTGGGTTCCAGTTGTATGTGATTTTTTCTTTTTTCCAACAAAACCTATACATACCGATGATGAAAGAAGTTTTCAGTGCTTTAAGATTTATGTGAGACATGATTCAATGGTTGTCATCGTTAAAATTAAAAAAAAAAAAAAATAGAGATCGATCATTCTTGACCCAGGAAGGACTAAGTACGTGAAGATTTTAATAGAAAGAATGATGAGGAATAATTTGGTGAAGTGAGTCTCCAATCATGTATTTGGGTGGATTTAAGGCGATCAGATATATGGATCAGGTACCTGCTAGTTATTTTCCATTGTGATTCATGAAGGTGCTTCCAAGGAACATAACGCACAAGATGTTAACCAAGTAGGACCAGTTGAGGAGATTCTGCTTTCTTGCTCTGGGAAGCAACCATTCCTGGATTTGACTGTTGAGGTGCAAATGGTCCAACACATCCTTTCAAATTAGGATTGCCGATGGCAGCTCAGCATGCCACGATGAAAAAAATCCAACTAGGATGAAAGCCCAAGAAGAAAACAACGTCAAGTTCATTATTTAATCTTTTTAAGTGAAAAATATGGTCAGTAGATTCTATTAAATCGTGATTGTAACTGATTTTAGAGTCATTAGACTTATTAGGTATACCATGCACTCTTATAAAAGATATTTTTATGGTGTTTGAATTATTGTTCTGCTTAGAAAACAATAACGGTTGGCACGCACGCACGCAGATCTCATCTTTGTCACTGTTTAATGTCTGCTGGGTACGTAAGGATGCCATGTGGTCTCCTTCGACCGTTTGTTGGGGCCAACTTTTTGGCGCAGGGATCGGTTTGTGTGGGTCGTTTAGTTTTCCATCCCATCCTCCCGCAAATTTCGGTGGTCCTTGTTTGAGATCGTATCCTATCATTTTTTTTTTCCCCTCGCGAGATTAATTGTGTGCACTCAAGAATAAGAAACAAAACAAGAAAAGTTTTTTTTTTTTTTTTTTTTTTTTTTTAGCATGAAAAAAAATAAAAATTTCAATCATTTTAGCTAATAATCATTCCAAATACCATAATATCTAGCCATTCTTGTGGGATAATATACCATGTGCGCCTCATCAATCGTGGAATCTTGTGGGATCGCATACCGTGCACGGCCTATCAATTTGACCGTGGGGCATACCATATATATTCCTTTCAATCAAGGGATGATGACGCTTTGTACTCTATACACCATGTTGTGATGGGAACAAGATATTGCATTCCCTTATTTTTATTCGACAACACTATAAACAAGAAGCAAAAGATTCTATTACAAACGTAGTATCTCCATTAGATATTGTGGGCAATGAAATGAGATGACAATCAAGATTAGAGGCTAAACTTTACAATGACCAACGAACTCGGATGCATTGGTCGATATGAAACCATAGTTATTAAAATATAAATTGGAATGGTCAGAATGATTTCAGTCTTTGTTAATACAAAAAAAATGCTGCAAGTTGCAATAAACTAAGGTATTTGTTGATCTTAGTCAGGATACAGGGTTAAGAAAATTTCAGAATTATCAAGACCTTATATACGAAGACGGAGTTCATCATTTATATTTTTTACGAAGTGGAGGTGAGCGGTTCACCCGTCATTTTACTGAAGTAATGATAGAGATATTATGACATTGACTTGTATAGAAAGATAAAATTGACCACAGCTCCCAAATGCCGTTGGCGTTCGGTGATGTTACGCCCATTGTCAGAAAGTGAAAAATGAAATATAAAAAATAGGAATATACTAAATAATTTCTCAAGTGTTTTATTTTACATCAAGGTAATATGAGCAAAGGTTTTGTATATCTTATGAATGAGTGCTTGAATTATACCAAATTAACAATATGTCTCTACATCTTGACAATGAAGAGAACAACGAATTCCTCTTTGCTCCAGCTCAAATAATTTTGATTCAGGTGTGGAAAAGCTCATAATTATATATTTTTGGGCATTTATCCACTTTCAAGATAAATATCTTGCGGCGCCTTCCAAAATTCTAGAATACCACAAGCAGACGGAACTACTAGAACTGCTATATCTTGGTGAGCTTAACCTTAAAATAACCGCAAGAAGGAAGAGATATAATCATAGGAGAGGAGAAATCATATCCTATATTACATGCACCACTTGATCATGCACCTCCGCCAATTACAACCACTTATTTTTTATAATCATAGGGTCATCCGTTTTGTGCAATCCATGGATGTTACCATTCTCAAGTGAAAGCTCTGGCTTCCATTTCATGGTAGACTTATACCATACCATGGCAGAAACTTTGATATATTCTCTTGAGGTAGTTTAGGTGTAGCTTAATATCTATGTCATCCAAAAACCACCAACCACCAGTATGTACTAGTATGGTAGTTTTGTAGGCTCTCATAATCATTTGTTCTTCCAACCGAGGCAAAAAAAAACATGAAAGTAATGAAAACAAGAAGACAATTTTTTAGACTTGAGCAGAACCTATGGAAATATTATTTATATATATAGTTTTATGAACCAGTAAACGGGACATGCGATGCATGCCTAGAAAATAAATTAATGAAATTCTCTGGTTCATGACTCGGATATAAATGTATATATCTTATTGAATATCAATTATTTTGTCTCATTCATAATTTATCTCTATTAAATAGTCAACAACATTTAATTCATGCATCCATATCACCTTTTTGCTTATATAAAGATGATAGAAAAGTTTAATAAAAAAATGCGGTATCATAAAAAAGGAAACCATATTTACATTTGTTTCCTAACTAATTCAATGAAATTATAAATGAATATAATTTCATAAATATTTAATAATAAATAAAATATATTTTTTTTGCTAGATGTAATTCATGTATATATATATATACATGTTGAAATTAAAAATTATTTTTTAGTCCTTCATTATCTTTTTGGTTATGAAAATATGATAAAAAAATTATTTTAAAAATTTGCGATGGTAGAAAAAGAAAGCAGACAAAAATAAATTTTTACACATAAATATAAATGATTGATTTGTGGATAGAAAGATATTACTTAATGTTAATATGATATATAAATATAAAAATTATTTTTATAATAAATGATTTAGAATTTAATAAATATTTGGTATAGAGCAAAAATTGGATCAGATATGGATTGGATACTAATATATCCATATCCATATTTTATTTGATAAATATAAATATGGATACAATATTAGTCGGATGTAAATATGCATATTCATATTCATTTTAAATGATATAGATATAAATTAGATAATAATAATAATATATATATATATATATATATATATATATATATATATATATATATATATATATAAAATTTAATTTTATCATCATAAAATTAAAAATATTACCATATAGATGATTAATAATATTTCAAAATAAGTATGTATTATTTTTTTAAATATAAATATTATATAAAATTAAATAAAATTATAAATAAAATTAAATAATTAATTATGAATCGAATAGTTATTCATTTATATTTATATTTATTTATTTTTTTGATGTATATCGATGTGAGCCGGACGTTCGAATCTCTATCAATATCCCAATAAATTTGAAGACAAATAGAACAAATTATTCGGTGAACTTTCAGCACTAATTTAGTAATAAATAATATTTATATATATATTTGAAAAAAAAATAATATGTTGATGTTGAACGGCTATTATTGGAAGGCTTTTCCGACTGGGGGTGTTGGCGGTAAGCTCACACGTCAGTGAGTGGTACGGTACTAACGCCGAAGCTCGATATGGAGACAAGGAGAGCGTGATAAGCCCTTGCGCTCGGATGTCCCCACACAGCAATGGCGCATGCTGGGCCGCCCTGTAGCTCATACTCTCTTTTTATGGCTGGTGATTAGCTCAAGGCTCGCTGCCCTCGAAGGTGAGTCGAGGACTACCGTCTTCCTCCCTTTTTTCCGTGAACATATGTTCCACAACTAAATTCCAAAGTTTTTGGATTATTGCCTCTCATTTTTTTCTCGGTTCGGTTAGGCTTAGGGGTCATTTCGCAGGGAAGTGGACATCAGCGCTGCAACAAACTGATTGCTGTGCTTTGATTTAATTGGGGACATTTTGGTTCCCTTGAGGGATCTTGAGCGTATACGACCCCAAGAAGTGGATAAAAATATCCATGGTTTCGGAATTCTGAGATCCATTATAAAAGGGAAGGGGACTTGTATTCTTTGATTGGAGATGATGCGCATGTAAGCTTTTCTTGCTGTTTGGGTTTTTACGACTCTGTACGGCATTTCCCTTTGTTGCAATATTATTTTTTAAGTTTTTAGGGTTTTTTTTTTTTTGTAAAATTTTTTTAGTGGATTCTTTTGTTCTCTTTAATTGATGCGTTCTGGGTCTTGCAGGAGGATGGAAATGGAAGCAACCACTGGAGCTCTTCTAGATCTTTGAGCCCTATCTTTTTCATTTAGTAGTTCTCAGCCTGCCATCACCTTCTCTTCTTTTTTTGGGCGGTTAGTGATTTTGAGAATAACGGTGGAGGGCAGTCATTTTGTTTTCCTCACACTTCCATTTCCGGAAATAAATTGCTTGTACGCCAAACTACGATTTTTTTCATCAAAGTTTTGCTGGGATTTTAAGTTTCCCCACTTAGTTAAGGTCTTGGAGGCACTTGGTATTCTGTCACAGCGTAGTTAGAGGGTGTGCTGAAGTGGTTGGTTTTTCAGCATCTTAGGATATCAAATGCAAAAGATTAGCTTGCTAGAGGTTCCAGAAATTGCTCTCACTCTTTTGCTTTAGATCTGGAGGAGTTTAGCCTTCTAAAATCTTAAAAATGGCCATGGCAGGTCCGGTAAAAGTAGTCTTAGGCTCTGTTGCCTTCGGAATTTTCTGGGTTTTGGCTGTTTTCCCTGCAGTTCCCTTTCTACCAATTGGGAGAACTGCAGGCTCTCTCCTTGGTGCGATGCTCATGGTCATCTTCCGAGTAATATCGCCTGAGGAAGCTTACGATGCGATCGATCTTCCAATTCTTGGCCTCCTCTTTGGAACCATGGTCGTCAGTGTCTTTCTTGAAAGGGCTGACATGTTTAAGTATCTGGGTAAATTGCTCTCATGGAAGAGTAGAGGTGGTAAAGACTTGCTCTTTCGAATTTGTCTCATCTCTGCCGTAGCAAGTGCTCTATTTACCAATGACACTTGTTGTGTTGTCCTTACTGAGTTTATCCTAAAGATCGCTAGACAGAACAATCTACCACCACAACCTTTTCTTCTAGCACTTGCTTCTAGTTCCAACATTGGATCTGCTGCAACTCCGATCGGTAACCCACAAAATCTAGTCATAGCTGTTCAAAGTGGAATCTCCTTTGAACGGTTCTTGTGGGGGATCCTTCCAGCTATGATTGTTGGAATTCTTGTGAATGCAGCCATCCTCCTAGTCTACTTTTGGAAGTTATTATCGATAGAGAAGGATGAAGAAGTGGTATCAACAGCAGGAGATATGATGGTGGAAGATGATGTGACTTTGCACCGGTTTTCACCGGCGACAATGTCACATGTTACTTCTATGAATTCTCAGGAGTTTGGCTCAGCAATTGATGCTGTTGTACTGAATGGGGACTTTGGGCGTCCTGATGGTCAACGAAGTAGGACTAATAGCATTGATATCGACATACAAACTGCCTCAAGTGGTGGAATTGAATCCACGAGGGTCTCCAATGCATCAAGGGAAGTGGTAGATGGTGCTGGAATTTCTCTGAGAAGAGATGAAGGTGTGACCTCAAGGAGGATTGTGAGAGGTACGAGCAATTTGAGAAATAGTCCGAGAGAAAATGCTTTGGTCCAATCTTCAGATGAGAAGGAGAGTTCAATCGAGAGGTGGAAGAAGCTATGGTGGAAGACATGTGTCTATCTTGTGACTATTGGGATGCTCGTTGCTCTTTTAATGGGACTTAACATGTCATGGAGTGCAATCACTGCTGCTCTTGCTCTTGTGGTACTCGATTTCAAGGATGCACGCCCATGCCTGGAGAAGGTAATTTATACATTTACACATTTTAATCTTCTGCAAGAAAACTTATCATGTGAAAGATTAATATGATGAATGCAATTGCTGTCATTGTACCATGCTCTGCTTCATGAACATGATTCTAATTTTCTCAAAATTGAAACTTTTGATCAACTATTGTTGTTACTTTTTCCCATGTATGGCTCTTTTCTGATCTGATCTTCTGTTCCTTTCGCAAGAAGCAGGTTTCATACTCCTTACTGATATTCTTTTGCGGGATGTTCATAACCGTCGATGGATTTAACAAAACTGGAATACCAAGTGCTTTATGGGAATTTGTTGAACCACATTCACGTATTGATAATGCTGGTGGTGTTGCACTGCTCTCTCTGGTGATTCTCATCCTCTCAAATGTTGCCTCCAATGTGCCCACTGGTAAGTCCTCCTAAGCAAGGGTTTTTGGTGATCAAAAAGTTTGACTTAGTAACAGCGATCAATTTCTCGGTGTGTGTGAACTGCTTTTTAATTGCATGTTACTTTTCAGTAGCATATGTATATCTTGCAGGTGTTCCCCTAATTTTGTTATTATCTAGTGGAAATCAGATGCATAACATCATTTAGAGCATATTTTTCCATTTGAAGTAATATCAAACAAGTCTAACTACAAGTATGTTGCAATTTTTTCTTTTTAGAGAAATAAGTATGTTGCAATCTGAAACAGGATTTTCCGTGTTTGGATTGGCACTGAGGTTTTTAGTCCAGGTAAACTGTCATAATTGTATTCAGTAAAGATGCTTGCTTTGGGACAACACTAAAAGCATCAGGGAAGGGGTCTGAGGGCTGGAGGACAGTAGTGACTGCCTATGGGGAATATTATGCTCACATAATAAATTATTCTGTACAATCAAAAGCTAAGTTCTTCTTTAATTGATTTATCCAGAATTTCTTTCATAATCTTTGTGCGTTTTCCTTGGTTTGTTTGTTATCCACTCTCTGTCCTGAATCTTCCTTGGTGAGAGAGTAAAAGTACAAGGTAGGGTGTCTATGCTGGGTAAAAATCTTTTGTCGATATGTAGATGGGGAGAATATTATATGGATCTAGTAGTATGGAATGGATGAATACTAAGATAGCAGCCTATTTCAAAGCTTCAAGTTTAAATGAAAGGAAAAGAGGAGAAGTAGGGAATCTGGAATTGTCAAAGGCAGTTAGGTTTTGTTAAACGACTTGAAAGTGTGGATGCACAGTAGATCCAAATTGTGGATGGATGAAAAGCTCAACCCCTGAGAAACTTCTCAAAATTTCTACCAAAAAATGAGAGAAGTATTAAACAAGAACACTGCATACATGTTGAAATCTTCCTATGATGGAAGGTTTTACAAGGTTATGGATTTTAAATTTACTAATAGCTATAGAAAAGTTCAGAAAGATTATCATTCGGTAAAGACCATGCGAATGTATTGTAAATATAATGGGTGCTAACTCCTGAGGGGCTTTTCTAGCTAGTAGTCATGTTTCAGCCTGCATTCTTAGTATTGATGAGACCATGTAGTCACCAATATGAGACGGGAAAATGAAGACACTATTTTATTCAAGACAAGGCAGTCAAAAATCATTCTTGTCTTGCTTATAAGTACAATCAACATGTTTTAGTCAAAGTTTATGGTGGCATATGATTAGAAGCAATTTTGACTTCTAATGCTTGTTTTATTTCGAGAAAAATATGTTCCAAGCTAGTGCTTAGATGAGAATTTGAAGTTTGAGAATGTTTCACACTTAGAAAAAGGTGCAAGGGTTCATGATACTATAAGGTAACAATGCATGAGCAATGGTTTGGAGACTTACTAGTGTTTGCTATTTTATTCATTCTTCATCGGTTTACTTCAAAGTACCCATGGTTAACATGACATGACATGGACATAGGTATGGAATATGGGTATGATTCTGGAAGAAGAAAGTTCAAGGAATTGTTATTAAGGCTTGATATACATCATGGATGCATTTCCTAATAGCTTATGCTTTTCTTGGCCTGATGCTTAGCTAACATCAACTTAGAGCTGGAAGTCATGGGTTCAAATCCCCTCTAAGTTGTATTGTTCTTTAATTAACTTTTTTTATATTGCAGAGCTGTTGTCATCATCTTGGCTTGCTTCTGGTTTTTATCTTGAGTTGTTCTTGATTAGTTTGCTATCTTGAGGTGTTCTTAAGATCCGACAAACATTGTCGATCCATTTCCTGGATATTTAAACTTTTGTTTCTAGTGGTTGGTTAACATGGTAAAAGAGCTTAAGTCCAGGGGTTGAAATCTCCCTTTAGGCCATTTTTCTATAATCACCTGTTTGTTATCTTGAATCTTCTCTTTTGTTGACTCCATCCCATTGTTACCTTGAGTCGTTCTTCTTCATTCATTTGTCATCTTGAGGTGTTGTTAAGGGAAAACTTATATACATTTGGACCCCTTAACAATTTAACCTTTTGGAGTCTAGTGGTTGGTTAGGAATTAAACAATATTATTTGACATTCTTGGGGTTATGGCTTGTTTCTATGTTAAGGGGTGAAAAGACAAATAAAGCAATGCCAATTTTCAGCATAGGCTAGTGAGTTTGACTCTTTGGAAAAGAGGAGATTATGGAGTTAGTTGTCAACTTAGATACCATATTGTGGGTTATAGTGGGGCCTCATAGATAAAATAAAAGTATTTTGGATAGATTTCAGTTTTGGACTCCATGAATGCTTTTAGTGGGAGCTAACCAGAGGAAGAGGGGAACAGAAGAAGATGAAAGAGAAAGAGGAGGGAGAGAGGAGAGAGAATGTGTAATGACCTAGGATCTCACCCAAGAAGGTTATCTAGTACTTGTTAATTGGGATCCTTAACCTTGCTTAAGCACTCAAGACTTCTCTAATGCACACCCAATATGGGATTAAACATGTTTAAACGGATCCTAACATACTTCCCTACTTTAAGTCTAGGCATCTTTGCCAGGAGATGATCTAATCAAAAACAAAAATGCTACTGCTGGCTTGTGGGAAGCCCCAAAAGGCCCGTATCATAGTGTTTCCTAGTCATACATGGGTTGTGGGCTAGTATCCTCTCTGATACTATTTGTCATGACCTAGGAATTTACCCAAAAAGGCTAGCCAAAAGTTGTTAATTGGGTCCTTGATGCTGCCTGTACCTAAAGACCTCCCAAATCCACTGTGGGACACATTTGCACAGTCCTGATTGTAATTGCTATGTTGTCTTGATCTTACCTTGGGTTTCTTTTAGGCTTCTTGTGAATTTTCTTGAGGTCTTCTTACGTGCACTTATCTCCACCTTCTTTTGTTTTATCCTGTTGCTGATCTAGTATTTTGTTTCAATTGCCTTCGAACACCTCCTTAGGGACCTCTACCAACCATAATTCCTTTGATGCCATCCAAGTGAGTCTTTGGATTTTCTTTCTTCTCCATCTGAAGATGCTTCGAGCCCTTGTGTGATATGAATCACCTTACTAACGTGACAAAGATGATTGATTCATACTGCCTTAAACTTTATCTCTTTGCTGTGGCATTCTATCATGGTTGCTGTTTTGTCCCATGTAACTCCTGTTGTACCAATGCACCTTTCAACATTCCCCGAAAGAATGTGAAGTTTTCTGTGCTACTGAACTTCTCCACCTTGAATCTAGGTAATGCTGCTTTTGCCACGATCTCATCAACTCTAAGACATTTTTATCTTTGAACCAAGCCATTTTGAATTTCTCAAAAGAATCAAGCCAATTTGACTATGTCCAATGAAATCAAGTCTGGATGAGGGTTCTTTTTCCCCCTTCTTTCTTGGAAGAAAAGGGCCATTCTAAAGAAACTAAGCTCAAGTGGGTTTGGGTCGTTAGTCGATTGTGTATGACTAAATGGTTTATATGCATGCAGGTCAAATCTTTTGATTCATACCAAATTATATTACAGCACAAATTGGAGTGCAGTAACAGTCAATACATGATACATCATGTTTGTATCATACAGCATGGGCTGATGCCAATTTGTGCCATATAACATGGGATGATGGGAGCATTCCTCCTTGCTTCAAGAAGAACGTTGTGATAGAGGATATGGTTTTAGATTGGAGTGGATGAAGAGTTTAGAGTTCAGATTCACAAAACCAACTCCCTTGGAGGGTTAAAGTTCACAAAACTAAGCCCAAATAGATTAAGTTGGATTGCCGGTCATTGTTATGCGGTGCTTTTGGTATCTAATTATGAAGGCACTGAAAAGGTAGTAATTTCATGCTCTGTCATACAATGCTAGGTAGCAAGTGTTGAACCTATAGATTTTCTTTCTGGCATATGTTAAAGAATTTTTTGATTCTTTTGGCATCGAACCTATAGATTTTCTTTCTGGCATATGTTAAAGAATTTTTTGATTCTTTTGGTATGTAAACTAGCTCTTTGCAGTGGGCCACTACAGCAAATTAGCACAGTCGCATGTTAGACATTTGAAGGAACTTGGCTAGAGGTAAAAATATTTGGAGTTCTGAAAAATCTGGCAAATTTGTCAAAAGTTTGGATACACAAAATTATGAATAAAATAACAAAATTAAAAACATAAGCTTTTTAAAATATTTAATTTACTTGTTTACTTAAAAAGTGAAAACTTTGGAATATGCATCATCACTTAACTCAGCAATAAGTGTTGCAACACTTTGTTACATGCTTTTTGTGAAGCAGTTGTTAGAACTTCCACAAATTTTTATATGGTTCTGATATCCAATTATTCTTTCTCATCTTTTACCAATGCCTTCCAAGCCAAGTTAGTTCTCAAGAACTAGCCTATTTGAAGCATTGAGATGAACGTGTAATTAAAAGTATCATTAGTTTGTAATACAAAGATTTCATAAATTAATAACTCGTGAATAAATCATATAATTTGCTATATTTCTAGAATCATTCATGCATGGACTGCATGGACAATGATTTTTAAGAATCATTTTTGTGAAGCGAAACCAATTGAAGAATTTTTCAATACTTTGGAGAATATTGCTCCTATGAGCTAAGGTGGTGTTACAAATAGCTTCCATTTATTCCATCTAGTTTTCAAATATTTCATCATTCTAGATCTGGGTTCTTATCCTTCTTCTTCTTCTTCTCATTATTATTATTTTTTAATGTATCGCTTCATGTTCTTCTAACTATTTTTTCGTATATTGCTCCCCCCTTGTGATTCCCATCCAGTCCACCCTTGACCTAGGGATGCTTTAACAAATTCACCTTTACATAAAGTAGTTTAGCCATGGTCCTGTTTAATATACAATTGATCTAATAACATGTAATATTTTTTCTTGTCAAAATGGTGGACAATGGGGATATTGGGGCAGTATTTCCTGAACTCAGTAATGATCCTTCGTATGAATATGAGCATATGTAGTCTAGATTGTCCTCCTAAGCCATATAGCTATAAATGTTTAATCTCTGACCCCCCCCCCCCCTCTCTCTCTCTCTCTCTCTCTCACACACACACACACACACACAAAAGGTGCCATCTCTCTCTTGTTCCCCCAACAACTGATTTTGAGTTAGCATTGTTTAATTTCTCACAAATAAATTAATTTTGATGCATTTTACAAGTAAAAGAAGATACTATGTGATATGGGACACATGTAATCCTTAAAGTGAGTTTTGAATTGAAGTTATTCTATATCTTGCTAGCTATGTGGTATCGTAGGCTGTAGCTTGTCCCATAACATCTTCAATCAAATAGATGACACTGACTTTTAGATATATAAAATACCAATCAAACTTCTTTAACCTTTTGGAAAGAAGCTTCCTTTGAGCTTGCGGTCAACTTGCTAAATGTCGTGGCATAAAGATCGTAAAAAATCTGAAGATTAACAAGATGACCTGTAATAACTCTTACGGATCTGGCCCCTTCCTCTTTATGCATTAACTCCTAAAACTAATCAAATATCGTGTTGACTGTATCAACTTGCTTAAACTATATGAGGCTGTAGACCTGTAATGCATGGCGTTGAATTTCTTGATAGTTGGCAGAAAAATCAGAACCGCTCCAAACTCAAAAAACATAACTAACATGCGTGTGACATTGTCATGTTTAAAGAATCAACATAAAGATGCTTTTTTGGCATGTATTGTGGTGCAATCATAAAGCTTCATCCATTGGTTAAATGCATATACAAATTTACTTATCCATGCATGGTTTTTAATAATGTCCCTTTTCTGCTCGTTCCAGTGCTCCTTCTTGGAGCGAGGGTGGCAGCATCAGCAGCAGTTATATCTCCTAGTGAGGAGACGAGGGCTTGGCTTATTCTTGCATGGGTTAGCACGGTGGCTGGAAACCTCTCTTTGTTAGGCTCTGCTGCGAATCTTATTGTCTGTGAACAGGCTAGACGGGCTCAATTTTTTGGCTACAACCTCTCTTTCTTCAGCCACCTACGTTTTGGGGTCCCATCAACCCTCATCGTCACTGCAGTTGGCTTGCTGATCATCTTGAGTTACTGAGTAGTCCGACGGAGAGCCATTTAGAAGACAAGCTTGTGTTGTAAGATAAAGAGTTACAAATAACTTTTATCCATTATTATCGTTGCATTGCCATGAGTGAATAATGGGGAAGCCTAGTGTAGTAGCGGTGCTCAATTTCTTTCAATGATTAGCCATTACTGTCTCTAAGTGTACAAATCAATAATGAAGAAATAGATCTTATTAACTGGTGATTTCTTTAATGTTTACAACTCAATGGAATTAATTATTTCACACTATTTTGGTGATCCTTCAGCTCAAACAAGTTGCGAGTTATCTAAGTTTATGGGGAGGGAAACAACAATTTGCTCTAGTTTTCAAATTACTATAAAACAGGTATCGGAGATGAAGAGAACTGTAAATCTGCAATAAGTGTAGAGGAAGGTGCATCGAGTATGGGGGGTTTATGCTTTCAAGGTGTGGTAATCCTGATAGAAGGAAAAGGTGGAGGAAGGACAAGAGACAGATTTGCACGGAAACACTTCGGCTGAATTAATAATCTAAAGATGTTTCTTGTCTGATAAGCTTCGTTGATAGCATCTCTGTGCGCACCACGTCAGGTAATGTGTGATAACCAAGTTTATCAGTTCACGGGGGAGCTCCTCGCCTGAAGTGTCAACTGGTTGATTAGTTTGCCTGAGAAGTTGAGAGAAAGACTGAAGTCCCTGGGATTTCTTCAACCAAATGAATGAAAAAAGAAAAAAAAAAAGAATGCAACAGCCCCTACCATGAAGAATAGGTCATTTAGCTCTCGTATCCAAAATAAGCTCAGCCATGCTATGCTCTAGTTCGGTGTACGAGGTAGCATCGACCACAACAATACTTTTAAGGGATATAGTCGTCTATCATGCCTATTAGGCAACATCAACTAACCTTGAGAAAGAGTTGATATCATGCCTATTAGGCAACATCAACTAACCTTGAGAAAGAGTTGATAAAGGGGCGTAATAAACTCCAACTCCATGATCTCTCTTTTAATGGTTGGACTCCTGGGGCAACATTAGCTGAGTACTCAACTCAATTTTCATAGACTAGCATCATTATTTCCAGTCTGCACACATCCAAGCTAAGTGGCAGTTCCCATCGATCCAGAGTTGGGTTAAAAGATGTCCTCCCAACTTGACTGCCTGTTATGAAGGTCTTGGCAAACTCGGGACTGGATGGGGGTTTATTCCAGAGCCTTTAGTTCTATTTTTGTGGATTGAGGATGCTGAATTACAATAGATGTGGATGACCCAAGCTATTTTACAATATCCCGAGTCTTTGTAAGGAGTAAGAATTCATATGATCTACGGGGACTAGAAGAGGCAAAACAGCTATCAAGGGGAGGGTTCTTCTCAACATTACTTTTGGATCTCTATGCCACTCAATTAGTAGCAATTTATGGATTATGAGCATGCCCTATTTGTAGAATTTAGAAATTAGAGAGTCAGTCACCATGGTTAGCGCCAAAAGGGCCTCTACCATGGGGTCTTCTATTTCATATGGGCTATAGGCCAGATTTGCTTTAAAAGGACAAGATCTCATCTAAAAAACCAGCTAAAAAAATATTATTTAGGCTTTTTATTTTGCATATATATATATATATATATATCAATTGCATAATCAACATGGGGCTCAATACACACTCACATGGATTCTCATAAATGACCTATGGCCTCACTCAAAACAGCTAACTAGAAATTCTTATTTGAAGTCCTTAGTCTTATATGGGTACTTCAGATCTCTCCAATGCACATCTATTATGGGACTAAATATGCTTGCACACAGATTCTTAGAGTTAATTTACTCAAATGATATACATATAATTATGCTTACAAAATATTATTCAATTGTTCTACATAATGATGAGATATTGTTAATATTTGTGATAAATATTAGATGCACATGAAAGAAGAGAAAATTGAATGCATGAAAGAAGTATAGATATTTTGTTCCTCTCGTTTGGTTAAAGATTTTCTTCAATTTGCTTGAGCTGATATTCATACTTTTATATTTTTCCCTTATAAAAGCAGTAATAAAACTACTTATGCATTTGTTAAAGCAAAGAGAGGTTGAGAAAGATGGTAGAGGAAGAGAAGATGGCCGTGATAGTTTGATCCTTTTGTGCTTTTTTCTTTACTTATTTTTCTCTTTTTTCTTTCAAAGAGATGGCCTACTTAATTCGGTGTGTTTATTTATTTTTATTATTACTAGCAACAGGCACATGATACAATGTATGTTAAGAAATAAACCAAAAAGAGTTTAAATAATCGGCAAATAAGAGAGATAAAATATATGGACTGAATAATTAGTATGCATATTTTTGTTTGATTTAATTTAAAAATGTCCATTAGGTTATGGATGTAGATATGAAATAAAGATTTTTTTTAAAAATAGAGTCCAACTAGGATAAGCCATGTACACTAACTACTTGATCATATTAATTCATAGATATTCATGAAGAGAAGAACTAATCGATATACATGGATATTAATAAATAGCAAGATAACTCCAACCAGAGCTTGCTCCAATATTTAATTATTTTTATTATATTATTTATATTTTATATACCTTATTTGATATTCTCCTCCAAGCATTTTTTTTTGTCATTCTCATTACTATTATACATAACTTGAAATAGAATAATAGCTCCATCCCCATTGATTGTATCCATCCTTAATCATTTATTCTCGCACATATTTTCACTTTTGTACTTTTGAGATAGCAAAATGACTCTGTTCCTATGGCTTGCATTTATCTTTTATTTTTTATTATATTAATTATTATATTTCTACAAATCCATGTTTATTATGCTTTCATATTTTGCTATTTTTTATTTTTTAAAAATACATATTTTGGAATAGCAGGAAGACTTTAGTCCCATAGCCCACATCAAATTTAGTTTTTGCTTATTATATCAATTATTTATTTTCTATAAAATCCTACTTTGTTATTCTTTTATATTTGTTTTATCATTACTTTAGTTTTTTTACTTATATTATTTATATTTCCAAAGATCCTTGTCATTCTTGCATTTTGTTCATCATTTTATCTATATTTCCTGTTGTGCATATTTTGGTAAAATAGAATGACCCTATCTTGTAGCTTGCAAAATCTATCTTTAGTTATTGAAATTTGTAGAAGCTCTAACTTTATTATATTTTTGCATCCGTTCATCGCTTCACCTTATATTAACAGAATTACTTCAATATTGTAGTTTTCATTAGTCTTTGGTTATTCTTTTCTCTTATATTAATGATATATATTTTATAAACTCCTTTTTTTTTAACTCTTACATCTTTTCATCAATTTCTACATTTTTTAACTATGCATACTTTAAAGTAGTAAAATGACTCCATTATGTTAGCCTATGCTTTTTATAGTGATTTGAATAAATCTAATTTCTTTTAACAATATGACGAATCCAACTCTAGTTAAAGTAATGGCTCTTATTTTAAGAATGAAAAGCTTATGTAAGCCTTTTCACGCTATTTTAGAGATTTCATGAAAGTGAATTGGCAAAACTATTTCATGGAAAAAAATCAGCCAATTATCTTACTAGTTGAAGAGGATATCTTGGGTAATAAATAAAACCAACATTTACAAAGAAGATATATGTAATTTGCTTCTTTGATTTGAATTTTTCTCTTTATTTCTAACACCACTTTTCCATTCCGCATGTTGTTTGTTCCTGACAACTAAGATATACATGTTAAGAAAATAGAAAGCATGCTACCATATATGCTATTTAGCTATTCAATGGTAAGTATTCCTTCTCTTATAAAGGATGTTCTTTTTATGTCTATTGAGTATAGTAGCAATTAGAAAAAGAATTGTGCACATTATTTTCTTTTGAGGATGCTATTTGAAGATCATGATGGTATGCTATTTCTTTACAACTATCAATTTTATTGAACTATTAATTCATATTTGCTGCCATGCCTTTTATTTAATTATATGTTGCTTTCTACTCATTCGCTCATAAAGAAACTGATTATGTCACTTTTATGAATATAATGGTAGATAAAAACTTATATGCATTGTTTTCTTTGATAAGTACTATTGCTGTAATGCTCCAAAGGTGAGATCGATCTTGGATCGAGCTAGAGAACTACTAGGAGTTAAGTCGATGTAGATCGTGATTGAACCTACAAAGAAATCTCAAAAGCGATGGTGTATCCTCTAATTTAGGACCCTCTGTCAGTTGGGACTTTGAGAATAGATAGTGAAAAATGGAGAGTTAGAAGATAAAAGGAATAATGTCAAGTGGAGAGAATGAAGGCTCAACTTTCTTTAGTAGAAAAGTTGAGTAGAGAGTTTAGTAGAGTATGATCTTTGTCCCTCTTCCCTCCAGAGGATATTTTGTCCCTTTATTTATAGAGAGAATTTACTTAGATTGTTAGACCATTAAAAGAGTTTATTGGACCATTAGAAATCTATTAAGAATCTTTTAAGCTATTAGTTTGTTATAATAGAATGGCCAGCTGTATAGTGATACTCGTCGTTATAGCACCAACGATAAAATTAAATCGATCTTGCTATTGGTTAGAATAGCGGTGAGTCGAATGTCAATTTTTTTGAAAATTATAAACTAAGTTACATTTAATTTTAATTAAAAATAAAATTTTAAATTTATTTTTAAAGCATAAATTTAAATAAGTAGATTAAAGAGGATTAATTAAGATTTAGTAAATTAAAATAAAAAATAAATAATAATTAATTAGAGTTTAAGAATTAATTAAAGGTATTCTAGAATTTTAAATCCATCTTTAGTAAGGTTGTGATAATTCTTTTTAATGCAAAAAATTATACTTTAAGAATTTAGTTATGATTATAACTTATTTTCTTAGTGCATGAATCGTATCTCCTGATCACGACCCGTCTCAATAGAATCATAAATTATTCAATATTTTAATTTTTAAAAATTTATAATATGATTTTTAATAATTCTCTCTAATATAAATTATTAAATTAAGTATGGATTGTATCTTCCGATCACAATCCATTTTAATAAATATGGCCTATTTAGATATTAATTAATAGCAAGCAAGTTAACATAAGATCTCATGCATGAAGAACAAAATTCATTAAAATTGAGCAAGATAATAATGCAATAAAAAAATTATAAAATATAAAGATAAAAAAATTACAACCCATGTTTAGAAGACTTCATCTATTTTTCTAGAATTTAGTCTTTTAGACATGCATGGTTGATGATCTGGTCACCTCTAGCATCTTCAAACTCCTCGAATGAAAAAGTAGAAGAAAAAGAAAAGAAAAAGAAAAAGAAAGAAGAAAGAAGAAGAAAGAAAAGAGGAGAAGAGGGAAGAGAGGGAGAGAGAAAGAGGGCTGCTTTAGGCTTGGAGAGGCTTGGAAGAGGGGGCTAATCCCCTAAGAGAGGGTTCTCTCAGCTTGGATGGCCATCAGGGTTCTTTTATAAGTCAAAAACCTAATTTGAATTGGAATAGTGCTTCAAAAAAAATCAACAATCCTTTCCAACCGTTGGATCGCTACTTGATTGAATCATGGCTATCTGATCACGTACAAAAGGGGCCTGAGAAGCTTTAGATCATAACCGACTTTATTTTGAGCTATCCGATCAATCCATCGGACTGTTGGATGCCATTAGATTGTGCTTATAGGTCTGAAGGAGTTCTAGAATCAACCGGCTTCTCTCTCTTCCATTTGATTGCATGTCGTAGTGATATCAGCCGTTGGATGGCGCCAGGGAGAGGTTGAAGGAGTTTAAATCAGAACCGAAAGTTGTTCCAGCCGTTGAATCTCGTCTGGAATAACTCTCGATCATTGGATCATGCACATTGCCCCCACCCCACCTGTGCGCTATGGTAGACTGGTCCACTGTAGCTGTGGACCAGCGTGAGCAACATGATTCTTGTCGTTAGGCTGACGTCAGCCAAAAGCTAGGCCAGATTCGCGTGCACTACGATGTGTTGGCATGCTGTACCCGCTATCAGGTTGAGACTGTTTGAACTAGTTTTCTGAACCGGTTTGGACTTAATCGGCTAGCCTTTTTTTAATATTATATTTTTTTATTTTTTATTTAAAACTATTGGTTTTCGTTTCTTTTCTATTTAAGCTCCAATTTATGTCAAATTTGATTCATTTTAATCCATAAATTAGGCTCTTTGCATTAATAAAATTTTTTTCTATAAAATATAAATAAAAGCATCAATTCTTAAAATAAATATTAATTTAAAATATATTTTAATAATTTTTTAGTATATTTATGGTATTTATCACACCCCCAACTTAAGTTTTACTTATCCTCGAGTAAAAAGAGAAAATTAAAAGTATGTACCAACTCGTTTAAGATGTGAAAGTTTCTTCAGATCATCCTAAAGTTAGTTGATACCTGATTAGAGAATTAAGAGATACGTCATTGGATTATTAATTCCATCCTAAATAGTGGTTAAATGAAGAACATAAAACTTTTGAGCTTTTTCTTCACCAATTTTTCACTTTTATTTTTTAAATCCTCTAACTTTAGTATGGGCTAGAGTATGGTTTTTTTTGATATTACAATTAGTGCAATATTTTAACTCACTAAGCTTTCTATCTGACCCTTATAGCGAGCTTTGGATCAATGACTTCTAAGCCAGTTGGCTTTAGAATATTAGGTGTAGAACATTCCTCAAACTTATTGTCTCGAGTTAAATAAGCTACAAATTAAAACTAGCTGTATAACAAGCTTCTTTATGTTGCATTCTTTTTTATACGAATATCATTACTTACTTAGGCAATAGGATCCGATTACTCGATGACGTTTAAAATTTACCTCTTTTTTATCTTTTTTTTAATAAATATTTTTCAGTCATATCCATACAAAATAGACTCTTTATTGATATAGGTTGGAAGAAGGTTTTAAAATCACTCATAAATTTATTCTATTCTAAATCTAATCATTTATTAGATTTTTTAATTATTGGATTCTTAGTATTTCAAAAATTTTTTAGATCATTAATCAATCATTGATTAAAATATTTGATTAACTTTAAATCAAGATGAAATCAGGTATATAAGACTAATTATTATCATAAGATTAATTATTATAATATTTGAGGACTTAATTATTTTTATTTATCTCCTTTCCAATTTAATCTCTATTGTCCTCAATGGTGGAAAGAAGTAGAGTGTGATAGATAAAAAGAAAAGAAAAAAAAAGAGTTCACCTGGCTTAATATATTTCTAGGCTTGGTCTGGGTTTTATTTATTCATCGTCCATCATGAGTTTGTAGTTCTTCCCCCAACTTAGTCCTGAACTAAAAAAAAATGTTAAGCAAAAAAAATAATAAGAAAATTCAAATATAAAAGCTGGGTTGCATTCTAGTAAGTGCTAAATTTAATGTCTTTGGTTGGACTCTATGAAAGAGTCTTACTTATAATTAACTTTAGTACGTCTTTCAGAATTTCAAAAGGATGAGGCCAATTAGGAGGTCTTATTATCATGGCAGTAAAATATTCATGGAATACTTTACGATGATTAATCTTAGCCCAGACTAATAGAGTATATTAAATAAGTATACTATACTAAAATTTAAAATTATCATAATTTTTATGATGCCTAGAAAGGAATTATGTTTGTTGCACTAAAATCGGGGGTGGTGGTTTAGAATTTTTAACTATAGCTTGATCTACTTCAATCCCTTTTTTGGATATGATATATCTAGGCATCAACTCTTTCTGATCTAAAGCATGATAATTTTTTTAAATTAATTTTATATATGCCTCCATGCATTGTTTTAATATTATTAATAGATTTTGAAGGCCATCTTTGAAAGTAGTACCGAATATAAAAAAAATAAATCTTAAAATTATTATCCTTTATTTGAGCAATATCCTATCCTATAGCTTCTCTATGTGCTTTTAGAATACCTATAAGTTAAGCTTCCTGATTAGGTATCACTAGTAGGGTGTTAGTGGGTGCATTAGAAAGTAGTTTCAATTCTAAATTAGTTGGTAGTTCTAATAAGGAAGCTATTGATGGGCTAAGTAGTAGTTTAAATTTTTCGATCTAAAGTGAGATGATTTTAGGATAGGATGTATTTACTTGATCATTTACTTCTATAATAAACCCATCTTCATCTAAATCATCCACTCTAAAATGAGCTAGATAGGTATTTAACAAATTCTGAAAAAAAAATTATGGATGTAGCTTCCTCTAGTATCACTACAAGAATTCAGACTATTAGCGACGATGAAATGCCATCGCTAATAGTCCTTCTACTATTACTAATAGGGATGCCGTTGCTAATACCATCGTAAAAGTCAATATGAAAATCCTTATTATCGTAAAAGTCAATATGAAAATCCTTATTACTAATTGGATCTATTAGCGATAGAATAAATTATCGTCGCTAATAAGAGAATTAACGATGGCTTCAGAGACAAAATAATTTTATCTCTAATTATTTTTTAAATAAATTTTTAAAAAAATTTTAAAAAATATTAGCGATGGTGGATTTGTTGCTAATTATTATTAGCAACCAATTATTTCATCGCTAATGCCATCTCTAATTTTATTTAATTTTTAAATTAAATAAAAAAATATTTTAAAAAATATTAATAATGATATTTTGGTGTCTAATACCGTCGCTAATAATTATTAGTGATGATGATTATCGTCGCTAATATCGACTGTAATAGTTAATTTTATTTTTTTAAAAAATTAATAGTAATATTTTTAAAATTTATTTTAGTTAATCATAATAAATTATGATTTCTAATATCTATTATAATTAAAATTCAAAGATAATATGATAATCAAAAATTTAAAACTAATTATATTATATTAAAAATTAAAATTATATAATTTTTTTATAAATAATATAAAAAAATATAATACATAAAAAAAAATTAGGTTCGATCCTTATCATTGTTTGCCTCCTCCTTTTGCTCCTCTCCAGCAGCTGATAGATGAGAGCTGGATGTCTCAAAATCTTATAATAAAAAAAAATAATATTAGCAAATTTTAATATGAAGGTGTATCTTTTGATATACTCTTTAAATTTTTAAATAGATTATTTTTACATATTTCATTCGATGATACGAAGCTATAGACACCACCGGTCCATTGATTGAATGATTAAATTAAATTTTTAGCCCCTAGATTTTCTTCCTAGGCTCAAACCTAAATATGCGAAGCTTCTAAAAATAAAAATTTAAAATAATTAAAATAATTTAATAATAAAATTATTTGATGTGATGGCTAGGATGATGAGCCTGGTTGATTGCGTAGCTATGGGTCTTGAAGAACCTCCATGATTGTGTCATAGAAGGCATCTAGGAGGCTCTAAGGTTGCTAGCTCAGAAGCCTCTGCACGACCTCCTCCACGTGTGCATTGCTCCATGTCTGGGATGTCGAGATTTGTAAGAATGTCAAAGGATATCGAGATGATGGAGGATTGAAGTGTTAGATATATGTGCCCTAGAAGCCAGAATTGGCTGACACTTGTAATACACTTCTAGGGGTAAAATTGTAATTTTGACTATAATCAATAAAATGAATTATTTTCTATCACACCTGTGTATTTAGTGTCTGTGATACATCCTTTGAGTTAATGGTAATAATAATTCATATTTTCAAGAGTTGAAAATTTAAGACATAAATAATCATTATTAACTCATAAACAGCTCCTGACCATAGGATCATCACGAGGATGGTGATTGATCCGGAAGGTTGGTGTACGATCGCTTCTCTTTAGTAGATGAGTCTTGAGTCTACGGTGTGGAGACACCGGAGCGAGAGTATAGGTACTCGTTAGAGAACGAGGGCACTGAGCGTGACCACCTCGAGTAGTCATTAGGAAGTCTACCTTCTCGTCAATGACTGACTCGATGCTGCAGTAGTGTGTCTGGTTCTTTGATCTGAGATGCATCGGCAGTTCACCTTGAGGGTGTTATAGTTTGACTACACCATTACTCGGTCTCCTAGCCATATGGAACCCTGAGGTGTATGTTGGCTGTGACATGTTCTTTGTAGGAACTGGATTGCATCAAGATGGGATCTATCTACCTCGGTGGTAGAGGAGCAGCCCTATGATAATCATGAGAATCAAGTCCTGAAGCCCATGGCCATGGCAGAGTGAAATAATAGAAAGAGTTTCTATTTAGATTTTCACATTGGACTCGAATCGAATGATTATATCATATGACAGAGACTAGGGTTTGACGAGTTTACCTTAACCCTAATCTGATCGGGGCTCAAGATAGAAGAAGAAGAACTTAATCACACAGGTAGCTGCACCAAGAGGTTCACATTCAGCTCTGATGGGTTGCCACCATATACTGCTAGGTGTCACTGGTGGATTTTGGGAGCAATTAGAATGATTTAGATGATCGATCATTCTAGCTGTTCGAATCAGAAGAGTTCTGATCCATCGAAAGGAGTTTTGATGATGTCTATGATAAAGATCATGACATATCCCATTACCATACAGAACTGAACCTAACTGGGTCACACAAATAAGGGTTTGAATCTGGTGATCATCAATTGAACTGATCTAGTTCAATTGATCTGAATGAGATTCAATTAGGTTCAAGGAAATCGTGCTAGCACTCGATTGAACCTAACGTTCTTCTTTTACTATCATAAATAAGTTATCCTGACTGAGCCAAAGGAGTTTGTGCTCAATCAGAGGCCTTCATATGGTCTGACTGGAGGTTGTCCAAGTCAGAATAGGTTGTCTTATTTGTAAGACACTTACCTGCCATTTTTGGTCACCTGCCATTTCTTGTTCTTTGACTTTGGTCAAAAGTCTACCTTTGACTGGTCAAACGTTGACCATTCATCCTTTGACTTTTGACCACATGTCATGCACCTATTGGAGAGCTGGTGGGGGCCTGTCCCCTTGCTAGAACCTGGCAAGGAGAAGGGCGCACGCCAAGGGTGGCGTGAGCCCAAGTAGGAGGCGCCTAGGAGTCCTTGTTGGACAAGGACTCCACCTTCCTTTTGGATTCCAATCAGAGTTCTACTAAGAATCCAGTTTGACTGGTCTTAGGCACCCTCTAAGGAGGAATCCAGGGGTCTCTATTCCAACCAATCAGATTTAGATCTGATTTCACAAAGGGTTGTGATTGGTTGAGAGGAAGAGGAGTTGGATCACAAGAGGTCTATAAATAAGACCTTGCGCCCAACCCTAATCCTAAGAGTGAATGCTATTAGACACGCCCCAAGGCTGCCTCTCCCCTCCTTCTCCATGCCATAGTCTCTTCTCCCCTTGCTCTCCACGTCCAAAAGAGTTTTGGACTTTGGTTGGTGCGATTCAGATCAAGGAAAGGCGATCAAAAGCAAGAAGGCTGCGCTGCTGCAAAAGGACGACTGCAGATCTTCAAAAGAGTTTTGAAGATCCTCCAGATCAGATCCAGATCTGATTTTTGGAGGTGTGATAGAGAAGAAGAGGATCTCCAGATCCAATCCGAGTGGATCTCGGTAGAGGCCAAGCGCTTGCATGGCTAAGATCCAGAACCTTCCGTTGCAATCAGGATCATCTACAGGGTAATAGGATTACCCAAATCAGGTAAATTAAATTTGATTTAATTTATCTTATTTTATTTTATTTATTAAAATAATAAGAATCAGATCTAAAATATATCAAGATCTGATTGAGATCAAGAGAAAATTTTTGAAATATATCTCTTGATCTAATCAGATCTGGACGAACCTGGACCGAGAAATTAGGATTTCCCTTCATGAAGCTATGGTCGAATCTTATGATCCAGCTCCTATTCACTCCTCTGATGGTGTTGCGCCATCCCTCAAGATCAAGAGGGACTGAGAAGATGGGTCATCTCTATACCTTTCAACAACGTACATCGTATAACGCATTTGCACAACTTAGAAATATATTAGTTGTAATATAAAAATTAGATCTTATAACAACTTAATTAGTAAATAAAGTTTGAAGTTCTTACCATGATCTATTGCGACGTAGAATCTAAATAGTCATCAGTCCTCCTAGACTGGTGTGTGGCCCGTTACAACTGTAGCTAGTTTGGTGGATGACCCAGTTGCTATATTTATAATAAGTAAATAATATAAGAGTTTTTACAATTCTAGTGAAGAGCTTTGATATTAATTTCTTACCAATCTGTCGGCCACAACATGTGTGCCAACTGAGCGGCCTGTATGTCTGATCGAATCCTATTGGACGATCAGTATGTCCGATCGGATCTTGCTGGGTAGCTTGGTTCTACTGGGCCCTTTATTGCCTACCAAAATACTCCTTGCTGCTCCACTGGTCATAGAGGGCTTGCCATATATATGTCTGTCCACATCCAATGATCCATGAAGGATCTCCAATCCAATGGTGACTGAAAATCGGAGTGCTGGATGGTGGATTGCCTAAGGCTATAGAGGCCATCTCGGAGCCTTCATGTGGCCACCTCCTCGAGGATTTGATAGCCAGCCTCCTCATCTTGGGGAGTCTCAAATTGATAGTACTCCTGCAAGATTGAAATAAGCATGTATTTATATATAATTAAAATACCAACATATTAGAAATTTAAAAATTAAAATAGTTTTGACTTGCCAAAAATATCCCCCAGGCTGCATCACGTGCTCTAGATGGTCAGCTGAAAAACTCATTCACTGACCCTAGCATCAAGCATCGGATGATGCCAGTAACCATATGAGATACTTCAGATTCTCTAAACATGCTGTAAAATTAATTTTAAGTAATAAATATTAATTTTAAAATTGCTAAATTAAAAATATATTAATTAAAATTATAGTACTTACGAGTGGCTCTGAACGTGGATGAGCTATCTATCCTCCAATCGAGTCGAAGGTGCCATGAGTTGGGCGGATCCTCGATCACGACTCTATGTCTGTGAGCCGGTCGCTATTGCATATGACTGTGGAGTCATTGGTGACCCTCTATCATCCAAATCTAAACATAAAATATCTAATATAAAAAATATTATATTAGTTAGTAAAGAATAAAATAATAATATCTAAAATGTTAGAAAATTTAATTACCATCCGATATGAGATGTGCGGAACCATGCGATCTGGCCGCATGATCGCTCTCTCCTTGAGAGTTCTGTCCTTGGTTGGAATGGCTCCAACCTCTAAAAGATATGATGTATAATATCTAAAAATAAAAATAAAAATCAAAGCAAGTAGATAACCTAAAAATTGGTTCAAACAAAATATTTATCAAAATAAGATGATCGAAATTTAACTCACGTGTAACAAACATTGTTAGTTAGCATTTACAATGTATCAATAGAAAAATAATTCTTGTCCAAAATACATGATAATGTATTGGTCTGCTGGTCCCCTGATTTAGACGTCTGATTCTCATCCAATAGTACATGATAATCTCAGTATATGAAAATATAAAGAAGGCTTAGATTTATCATTAAAAAATAAGGCATTACAAGTTTCTCTGCACCTTTTACCATGAGGTGGCTGCAAGCGGTTGTGTGTGATATAATAGACCATCCAAGCTTGCCCTATATTGCAAGTACTTCTACACCACAGTATAGTGAGATGTCTGCAAGCGGTTGCTTGTAATATAATAGACCATTCAAGCTTGATCATATAACAATAAGAACAGAATGCATCACCTCCATTTAGGCGCATCTCGCACAGGCAATCATCATAGCCTTTATCTTCGAGCCTCCGATCACCTCCTCGAGCTACAAATCAAAAGTATAAATTTTATTAAAAATAAAATAATAATTTAAAAAAAAATTCATGTGCTTACATAGCCTAGTCATCTGGCAAGCTCCAAGTCTACATGCATGGGATGCATGTCTTGATTGTCCTCATTTGCAATGATGTCCTTCATTTCTATGATTATTCTTTTAGGAATGCTACACTCTTTATAAGAGATGTGTCAATAGAGAAATGCTTGATAGTGATATAATAGTTGACCATTTATATAGGAGTGAATTTTTGCCAAACTACAAGTGTTGGTACCTACATAGAAAGATGTGGGAGATAATATGCGCGGACGGAAAGCTCTACTTGTTCAATACATTTACTAATGTGCAAGAGCTTAATGATGACAAGCTCGAGCATATGATTAGCACATTTGGTGGATTTAATCCAGCTATTAGTAGAAGCTCATATAATAATCTTTTAGATAGCAACTGCCATAGTTGTGATGGACTATAGGGGTTGCTATAGTTATAGCCTTGCTCAGCCTCTAGGGGGTAGCAACCCTATAAAGGGTAAGTATGACTGTAACTATAACAACCCTATCCATCATGACAATAATGATTGTAATCTAAAAGATTATTATATGGACATCCATCAATAATCAGATCAAACACCAAATGTATTAATCATCTGCTCAGGCCGTCATTATTAAGCTCTTGCACATCAGCAAGATCTTGGACAAGTAGAGCCTCTGAAGCCCTTGCAATTATCTCCCACATCTCGATCCCCATACAAGTATCAATGCTTGTAGTTTGACATAAATCCACTCCTATATAAATGGACAACTATTCTATCCCTATTAAATATTCTCTATTGACACATTTCTTACAAAGATAATAAACCCATCCTTGAACTAAGAGTGCAGTATTTCCAAAAGAATAATAATAGAAGTAAGGGATATCATTACAAATGGGGATGGTTTGCAATACTGCTAGAACCTTTCCTCAGTTCGAGCACTCTACATGCCGCATAGTTCAAATATTTTCTTAGTTTGAGCACTTTGCATGCTAAGACTGAAATGCATAGGGCACATCTCGGCCCTATGTTTGCAATGCTGCCTGAACCTTCTTTCGATTTGAGTGCTTTGCATGCTGAGATCGAAGTACGCAGGGCATATCTCGGCCTCATATTTGCAGTCCAAACCTTTTCTTGGTTCGAATGCTTTGCATGTCGAGATCAGAGCATGCAGGGCACGTCTCAGGCCCATGTTTGTAATGCAGCTTGAACCTTCCCTCGGTTCGAGCACTCTACATGTTGAGATCGAAGCATGCAGGATACGTCTCGATCTTCTATTTACAGCTCAAACCATTCCTTGGTTTAAGCACTCTGCATGCCAAGATCGGAGCATATAGGACATGTCTCGGGTTCATGTTTGCAATACTGTCCAAATCTTCCATCGATTTGAGTGCTTTGCATATCGAGATCAGAGCACGCAGGGCACATCTCTATCTCGTGTTTGTAGCCCGAATCTTTTCTTGGTTCGAACACTCTGCATGCTGAGATCGAAATGTGCAGGACATGTCTCGACTCCATGTTTGCAATACTACATGAATCTTTTCTTGGTTCGAGTGCTCTGCATGTCAAGACCAAAGTGCGTAGGGCACATCTTGGCCTCGTGTTTGCAGCCCAAACCTTCCCTCAATTTGAGCATTCTATATGCCGAGATCAGAATGCATAGGGCACGTCTCGATCTCATATGTACAATGCTGTCCAAATCTTTTCTTGATTCAAGCACTTTGTATGTTGAGACTAAAGCACGCAGGACATGTCTCGACCTCATATTTACAGTCCTAACCTTTTCTCGATTCGAGTGCTCTACATGTTGGAATCCAAATTTCATACAAATTAATACTTAATTAAATAATTTTTAATATCTAATTATGCTTAATTAATATAATTTAAATAAAAAAAATTAGTGATGGTATTAGCTATCACTAATGCCATTGCTAATACTCAAAATAGAAAAATATTATCATACAGGACTGAGGCATGGACTGGCATGCAGAAATTAAGGTGCAAGGAGGCACAGGCGAGCAGGAACTAAGGCTCGAAAAAGTGGCCACAAATGGGAGTTTGGGGAGGAGAGAGGCGGCCAAGGACTTGAGTAGGTGGGCTGGGTGCAACCAGGAGGAGACGGTCAGGGGGAAGCCACTGATCGGGGGAGAGGAGGGTGGCAGGCTGAGATTTCGAGGAGGCAGGAGAAGGTCAGGGGCTCGAAGAGGCAGGATGGATGCAGCCAAGAGAATACGGTCAAGGGGAATCCATCGACCGAGGGAGATAGGGGGTGATGGGTGAATCGAAGGGCCGAAGATTCGGAGAGGGAGGTAGGAGATGCTCGGGAGGAGGCAATCGAGGGGAGAAAGGGGGTGGCGGGGGCCGAAATGAGTGGCGGGGGAGAGGAGGGTGGCAGGCTGGGGTTTCAGAGAGGCAGGAAGGTTAGGAGCTTACGTCTATGGGCTTAAGGAGGTGGGAGGTGGTGGAGGTTTGAGGAGGCAGGCCGGTGCACTGAGGGGAGATGATTGGGGAAAAGCCATCCATCAGGGGAGAGAGGGGGTGGCGGGGGAATCGAAGGATAGGGGTTCGGGAAGGTAGGAGGCATTGAGGTTTGAAGAGGAGGTAGGAGGTGGCATGGGGGGAGAGAGGGGGTGGTGGGGGAACTGAATGACGGTGGAGAGGAGGGTAGCAGACGAGGTCTTAGGGTGGCAGGAGGTCGGGAGCTTGCCAACGGCTTAGGAAGGAAGAGATGGCTGGGGGTTCGGGGAGGTGGGTTGGGTGCGGTCGAAGGGGGGCGACAGAAGGAGAGAGGGGGTGGTGGAGGGACCAAAGGGCAAGAGAGAGGGTGGTGGAAGCTGGGGTTTCAAGGAGGTGAGAGGAGCCCAGGAGCTTGGGGTCGGAGGCTCGAGAGGCAGGTTGGATGCATGGGGGAGATGGCGAGAAGCTTGAGGAGGTGGGAGGCGACTGGGGGCTCAAGAAAGGTGGGCAGGTGTAGTCGGGGGAGCACCAGTCGGGAGAGAGATGGGGGTGGTGGGAGATTGAAGGGTGGGGAGAGGGCAGGGCGGTGGGGATAAAAATGCCGGAGGGTGGGAGGGTGGAGGTGGTGAGAAAATGAGGATGCGGTGCATAGTGGGATGGGCAAAAACAAGAAGACGATGGGCGATGGCATGGGGGAAAATGAGGGTGTATTGTGAGGTGGAGGAAAACAAGGATGGAAAGATTATTAACGATGGCAACTTTCATTGCTAATAATTCTTTCTCATCGTTAATATAAAAAATATTATTAGCGATGATAAATATCATCGATAATAATATATATCCATCATTAATAATTATTACTTTTAAAATAATATTTTTTAATTATTAGCGATGGTATTCTTACTATCGTTAAAGCCATCATTGAAAGAAAAATCCTATTTTTCTGGCATAGGATTATTCAGATCTGATTGGATCTAAAAAAATATTTCAAAAATTTTTTCTATAATCTTAATTAGATCTGAGATATTTTAGATTTGATCCTAAATATTTGATATTAAAATTAAAAATAAAATTAAATCTAATTTAATTTCATATCTTATTTTGGATAATCAGATTATCTTGTGATGATCCTGATTGTTCTTGAGGTTCTGGAAGGAGCCATGCACGCGCCTGACCTCTACCAATATTTCATTGGGCATGATCTGGAGGTTTTCTCTTTCTAAATCAACTCTTCAAAAATTAGATCTTGATCTGATCTTAAAGTTTCTCAAAACTTTTTTTGAAGAAACAACAGTCATCTCTTTCAGCAGTGCTGCCTTCTTTCTGATCTGGGCACCTTCTTTCTTGGATGGCACTTGAACCCGTGCCCAACTCCTTGGGCATGGAGAGAGGAGAGAGAGGATCAGATGAAGCATGAAAGAGAGAGAGAGATAGCGTTGGGGCATGGGAATTATGCAAAATTCTTTTTAACCCTAGGCATAGATAGGGTTTAAAAAGACCCTACTGCGCCATGCAGTGCCACATCATCCCGACCAATCAGAGGCTTTCATTCAATCAAATCTAAATCTGATTAGTGGGATGATGCCATCTAATCCAATCAGATAAGTGTCCCTCAAAAATCCATATAGGTTGCACCAAGACTGGATAAAACAAAACTCTTTGACGCCTAGGTATTTAAACCCATCAAGAAATCCTGGAGTCCCATATGTATGGGACTCCATCTCTTATCCATATAGGGTGCATGCCTAGGGTGGCGTGCACCCTCTCTCTTATCTCTTTTAGTAGGGAACAAGAGCCCTAGGTGCTCTTCTATAGGCGCACGACACATGGTCTTATGTCCAAGTGTCCGGGTCAACTGTTGACCTATGTCCAAAAATAGGAATTAGTAGGTGATAGAAATTGATAGGTATTATCTTAAATCTATCTAATGTATTAAGATAATTATTTTCTGATCTGGACAAGCTTCAGTTAGACTAATACGAGGTACTTGAGTGAGCTCAAATAAATTTGGCTTGATCGAGATTAACCAAAATGATTACAAAAAGAGAATGTTAGGCTTAATCATGTGCTAGCACGATTTTCTTGAATCTAGTTGGATCTAATCTAAATCAATTGAGTTGGGTTAGTCCAATTGATGACATCCTGATCTAAATTCTTATTTATGTGATCTAGTTAGATTCAGTTTCATATGGTAATGAGACGTATCACGATCTCTATCATCGACATCATCGAAAGACCTTTCGATGGACCAGAACTTTTCTGATTCATATAATTAGAATGATCGATCATCTAAATCATTCTAATTGCTCCCAAAATCCATCAGTGACACCTAGCAGTATATGGTGGCAATCCATCAGAATCGAAAGCGAACCTCTCGGTGCAGCTACCTGTATGATTGGATTCTTCAATTTTGATCTCCAATAGGATTAGGATTAATGTGAACTCGTCAAACTCAATATCCATCATATGAATTAATCATTTGATTCGAATCTAGTATGAAATTCTAATAAAAACTCTTTCTATCATCTTCACTCTACCATGGCCATGGGCTTAAGAACTCATTCTTATGATTATCATAGGACTACTCCTCATCTATTGAGATAGATAGATTTTCTATTGGTGCAATCCAATTCCTATAATGAACATACTATAGCCAACATACACCTTAAAATTCTGAATAACTAGGAGACCGAGTTATGGTGTAGTCAAACTATAACATCCTCAAGATGAACTATCAATGCACCTCAGATCAAAGAACCAGACACACCATTGCAGTATCGAATTAGTCATCGACAAGAAGGTAGGCTTTCTTATAACTACTCGAGGTGGTCACGCTCAGTACCCTCGTTCTCTAACGAGTACTTATACTCTTACTCCGATGTCTCCATACCGTAGACTCAAGATATATCTATCTTAAGAAAGTGATCGTACACCAACCTTTTGAATCGATTACCATCCTCATGATGATCCTACGGTCGGAAGCAGTTTATGAGTTAATTATGAAAATTCATGTCTTAAATTTTCAACTCTTGAAAATATGAATTATCATTACCATTAACTCAAAGGATGCATCACAGACACTTTAAATACACATTATGATAGAAAATAATTTTTTTATTAATTTATAGTCAAAATTATAAAATTATCCTTAGAAGTGTATTACAAGTGTTTAGTCAATTTGACTTTTAGGGCATGCATCTAGCAAACTCCCACTTGACCTAAAGCCAATTGGCTACAAATCTAAGTCCCATCTTCTCAAGGTGGGCTTCGATCTTCTACTGGCTTAATGACTTTGTCAGTGGATCAACTGCATTGTCTGTAGTGTTGACTCTCTTGATCTCGATATATCCCTTCTCGAGGTAATCACGGATGAGGTGGTATCGCCGCTTGATGTACTTGAATTTTGGATGAGACCTCAGCTCCTTAGGTAGGGCTATGACACCATTATTATCGCAGTATAGAGGGATGAGATCTGATGGCATCACTTCGAGCTCTATGGTGAACTTCTTGTACAAGAATGCCTCCTTTGCAGTCTTTGATGTAGTGATATACTCTACTTCAATAGTGGAGTCTACTATCCCCGTTTGCTTGAAATTCTTCCAACTGACAGCTCCATCATTACAAATAAATAGACTTTCAGAAGTTAACTTTCGATCATCTATGTCGGACATAAAATCTGAGTTTGTATATCCCTAGATCTAGAGTTCTCCATTACCAAAAATTAAAAATTTATCCTTAATCCTTCTCAAGTACTTAAGGATACATTTCATAGAAGTTCAGTGCTCTTCATCTGAATTCGACTGATACCTATTCGTGACAATCACAGCATGGGCAATATCAGATCGTGTACATAGCATGGCATACATGAGACTCCCTATTATTGAAGCATAAGGAATCTTGCTCATGCATTCAATCTCCTCAGGTGTACCAAGACATATTTTCTTGGAGAGATGAATGCCATGTCTGAAGGGTACTAAACCCCTTTTAGAGTTTTCCATGCTAAACCTCTTCAGCACCTCCTCTATTTACATTTTTTGTGAGAGACCCAGCATCCTATTCGGTCTATCCCTATAGACCTTAATTTTCAGAATAAAGGATGCCTCTCCTAGATCTTTCATAGAGAACTTCTTAGACAACACATTTTGACTATAGTGAACATGGGAATATCATTCCCAATTAGAAGGATGTCATTTACGTACAGTACGAGGAAGACAACAATGCTCCCACTGATCTTTTTGAAAATACAGGGCTCCTTCTCATTCTTGATGAATCCAAATAATTTGATTACATCATTAAAATGAGCATTCCAGCTTCGTGATACTTGCTTAAGTCTATATATGGACCTTTGTAGCTTGCATACCTTGTGATCATTATCACTAGATGTAAAATTCAGTGGCTGTTTCATATAGATATATTCCTCAAGATATTCATTTAAGAACGCTATTTTCACGTCCATCTATCATATTTTTCATAATCAAAATAGACTACAATAGCAAGCAATGTGCGGATGGATTTGAGCATGACTATTGGTGAAAAAGTATCTTGATAGTCAATGCCTTTGCGTTGACTATATCCTTTCGCTACGAGTCTTGCTTTGGATGTTTCTATATTTCCATCGACACTTATTTTTTCTTGAAGATCCATTTATACCCAATAGGTACTATACCTTCAGATAGATCCATCAAGGTCCAGACTTAGTTCGAACGTATTGAGTCAATCTCTGACCTCATTGCTTCTAACTATTTCTCAGAGTCGATATCTGATATCGCCTCATCATAAGTTTTGAAATCATCATCATGACCCCCATTTTCTGTGAGGAACATTTTCTTTTCATCTTTTGATATGGTACCTAAGTACCTTTTAGGAGGATGAAAAATTCTACTTGATCTATGAGGTGGAGGTAGTGTCTGGGTTGGCTCAATTTGATTGGATTCCATAGGTTTCTCCGCTCATTTCTCATTGAAGACTTTCTCCTTGAGTCTAATTTACCTTTCGATGCCACCATCTTGAATAAATTATTTTTCAAGAAAGATGATGTGTCCATACATAATCACATTATGATCTTTCGAAAGAAAGAAATAATATTCTAATGACTCTTTAGGATATCCAATAAATCAAGCTCTAAAGGACCTAGACTCTAATTTGTCTGCCTATTGTCTCTTGACATGGATTGAACAATCCTAAATGCTGAGATGACTCAGACTTGATTTCTTACCATGCCATATCTCATACGATATGGTAGGAACAGTCTTAGAGGAAACCTTATTCAGTAAATATATAGCGATTATCATATTATAACCCAAAAAAACTCAGGAAGGTTCATGAAGCTCATCATGGATCGGACCATATTTAATAGGTTCCAGTTTCTTCGTTCTAAAATTTTGTTGAGTTGAGGAATTCTAGGTGGAGTCTATTGAGAGACTATGCCATTATACTTAAGATAGTCTAGAAATTTTCAGCTAAGGTATTCGCTTCCTCGATTTAATCGAAGAACCTTAATGGATTTTCCTATTTTTTTTTCTACTTCGAGTTTGAATTTCTTGAACTTTTCAAAAGTTTTAGACTTGTGTTGATCGCATCAAATACACATACCCGTATCGAGATAAATCATCGATAAAGATGATAAAGTAGACATAATTATCCCTGACTGGCACATCAAATAGACCGCACATATCAGTATGTACTAAGGCAAGTAGGTCTGTGCCCTTCCCCATGTCCTACAAAAGGGAGCTTGGTTATTTTGCCATGAAGTCATGATTCATAAATTAGATATGACTCGAAAGTCAACGGATTCAATAGCTTGAATTTCTCTAATTTGTTAACCCTATCTTCGGCTATATGACCTAGCCTAAAGTGCTATAGATACCTATCATTTAGATTATCCCTAGGATACTTTGATCCTATGGCATTCACATTCTGCTCGATATTAAAAATAGAAACATCAATATGTAACTAATAGAGATCATTTATAAGAAAATCACTTATAATTTTATTTTTTTCATAAAGAATATTACAATGGTCCTTAAGAAAATTAATTACATAGCCTTCTTGTGCTAAACATGAAATAAAAATCAAATTCCTGCTTGCTGTAGACATATAAAAATAGTTCCTAAGAACTAAATTTAATCCTGACGATAATCACAGAGGATAGGTTTCCACGATCATAGCAGCAACTCTTGCTCCATTTTTGATGCATATGATCATCTTACCATCCTTCAGCCTCCTGCTATCCTCAAGATCCTATATAGAAGTACACAAATGAGCACTAGAATCAGAGTCAAGCATCCAACTGGATGCAGAAAAAATCATAAGATTAGATTCTATAATGAGCATACCTCCAGAAGGACCTACCTCCTTCTTGTTCTTCAGGATGGCCAGGTACAAAGGATAGTTTCGATTTCAATGGCTGTCAGTATTGCAATGAAAATATTTTTTTTTTATCGGTGGCCTTCTTCTTCTTCCCACCATCCATCTTCTGCTTCTTCATGGATTTCTTCTTCTTTCTAAAAGACTTTCTCTTGAAAGAAGTCTACTCTATAGCAAGTATTAAGCCTTTAGAATCTTTCATAGAAAGCTCAGCAGTAACCAGCATGTTCATGAGTTCAGACAAGGTATTCTGAAGTTTATGCATATGGTAGTTCATGATGAACTGTCCATACGCATCAGCCAAGGACTGCTGAATTATGTCAGTCTGTAGATCCTGATCTAACTTGACACCGAGCTTCTTAAGCTCTTCTAAGTCTTTGATCATCATTAGATAATGATCTTAGACCAACTGCCCATCACGCATTTGAGTCTTAAACAATCTTTTAGTGACTTAATATTTGGCTGCATGATTTTGTTCATCAAACAACTCTTGCAGGTGAGCCAATATTTGACGGTTAGTCTTAATGTCTTCATGTTGGCACTGAAGCTCATCAAACATCGAGCCCAACATGTAATACTTGACTTTGTTATCTTCATCCTCCACTTCTCGAGAGATGCTCTCTGATCAATGGATGGATGGACTGGTAAGATGGAAGGATCTTATTCTAATACATGAGTCAACTTCTCAAAACTCAAAATAATTTTGAAGTTTTGGAACCAATCCTTGTAGTTGGATTTGATCAGTCTATAGATGTCTAGGATACAAGCTTGTGAGTTGGATACAGATATCTTCCTATAGAGAGTCAAAGTTTTTGATTAGATTTTGTAGTTAGACTTGATCAATTTATTTAGGGGTTTTATTTTTAAATAAATTAGACTTCCACTATTTACTCGAATTCCTATACTTTCTTGGCAGAGATGTGAAAATCTCCATGATTATTAATTTTTAGTGGATGGTGCGGTCCCATCGACTAACTTATCATCTCACCTAACAGTTATTGATGATGGATCAATCGATGAGTAGACAACTCTTGTCTAATAAATTTCTAATCATGGTGCACCCAAACTGGATCTCTAATTCATGAATCTCATCATGTCTGGAATATTGATCCACTCCTTAGTTAAGTCAGACCCATCATTTGCATGAATTGAATTTTTGATTGGATCCCTCACCGTATCCAAAATATCGAGTCCAACCTATCCTCCAACTCGTAGCATCCAATGCTTAATAGACATGGTTGCATCTTTTCGATGAAACTAAACCACTGTATCCAGTCGAAAATAATCAACCTCGAAAAGAGCCCACACATCTATAATGGTGGAAGATCTTAGACTTAATATTTTTTTAGAAAGATTTAATTTAGATCTTTTTAAACTTGACTTGACTTAGTCATAACAATTATGACTAATCTAGTGGCATGGATTGGCTCAAAATGTTAGCCACCTTAAATCAGAGCTAGATCGATATAAATGGCTAGGTAAGTGAGATCGATGGAACGAATATGCCATTAACTCGATAAGAATGCATTTAGATTGAGTAGCTTTCAATTAAAAATCAATCGATTATATCTACCAAACTTATCTTAGACACCAAATTATCAAATCAAAACCAATTGGGTTAGCCTACAATCCATACTCGAACCACGAAGCTAAATTAGATCTTGACTTGATTGAGTCATATCTCAATGTGATTCGATCTTGACTTAGACTTAATCCTATTAGGCTGGTCAAATCTAAGCTTTCTTTGATCCCACCTAACCAACTCTTGATTCGATTTGATCGACTACTAGACCTAATTGAGCTATCCAAGTCCGAACCCAATTTTATGAATATGTCTTAGATCTAAAAATTTATAATTTTTAGATCTAATTAATTTTATAATCTTAATTCTTAATTAAGTTTTGGATTCATTAACAAAATATGTAATAAAATTTTAGGGTTTCAGGATCTAGAATTTTACAGAAAAATAAGTTTTGATTTTTGATTAAGGACGAACGCGCAGCACCCCTACACGTCATAAGAATTCTCCATTGAATAGTAGGAGAGGGCCTTACTTTATTCTTATGATCGGATGGCTAAGGAGAACGTCTTAATCAAAAATATATTTTCTATAACAAAACTAGTTAGATCTAAATTATATATCACATATATAATTAATGATCTAACTTATACATGTTTTGCATATATCTCATGTATCATAACTTAATCAATCATGCATACTTTCAGATCTGAAATATCATATATTAAATTTAAAAAATAAAATTTTAAATTTGATCATATAAAAAATAAAATTATTCTAGATATTTTATAGAACTATTCTATAAATAGTCTAAGCATGCATTTTTCATATCTCATATGAATAAATTAAAAAATTAAAAATTTTATTTTTTATTTTTTAGATCTGATTATAATAATTATAACATCAAAAAAATAAAAATAAAATAAATCTAAAATTATATTTAATTAATTAAAAATATGATTATGCTAGACTATACATAGAACTATTCTATACCTAGTCTAGTTATGCATCTCATACATTGTAGATCAAAATCATTCTAATTTTAATTTTTTGATTTCAAATCTAATCATATCTAATATAACATCTAAAATTATTTAATATTAGATCATAAATAAAAATAAATCAGATCTAAAATAGATTTGATGAACTGCCAACCTGGCTCTGATACTAGTTGAAGAAAAATTCTTATTTTTTCAGCATAGGATCGTTTAGATTTGATTAGATCTGAAGAAATATTTTAAATTTTTTTCTATGATCCTAATCAGATATGAGATATCTCAGTTTTAATCCTAAAGATTTGATATTAAAATTAAAAATAAAATTAAATCTAATTTAATTTTATACCTTATTTTGGATAATCAGATTATCCTAAAATGATCCTGATTGTTTCTGAGGTTTTGAAAGAAACCATGCACGCGCCTGGCCTCTATCGGTGTCCACTTAGGCAGAATCTAGAGATCTTCTTTTTTTGAATCAACTCTTTAAAAATTAAATCTGGATCTGATCTTGAAGTTCTTCAAAACTTCTTTTGAAGAAGCAGCAGTCGTCTCTTTCAGCAGTGTTGCCTTCTTCCTGATCTGGGTGCCTTTCTTCCTTGGATGGCACTTGAACCCATGCCCAACTCCTTGGGCATCACGAGAAAAGAGAAAGGATCAGATGGGGCATGGAAGAGGGAGAGAGACAACCTTGGGGCATGAAAATTATGCAAAATTTTTTTAACCCTAGGCGCAGATAGGGTTTAAATAGATCCTACTGCGTCATGCAGTGCCACATCATCCTGACTAATTAGAGACCTTCATTCAATCAGATCTAAATTTGATTGATGAGATGATGTCATCTGATCAAATCAAATGAGAGTCCCTCAAAAATCCATATAGGTGGCGCCAGGATCGGATAAAACAAACTCTTTGGCATTTAGGTATTTAAATCCATCAAGAAATCCTAGAGTCCCATTATGTATGGGACTCTATCCCTTATCCATATGGGGTGCATGCCTAGGGTGGCGTGCACCCTCTCTCTTACCTCTTTTAGCAGGGGGACAAGAACCTCAAGTGCTCCTCTATAGGCGCATGACATATGGCCCTATGTCCAAGTATCTAGGGTCAACTATTGATCTATGTCCAAAATTTGGAATTAGCAGGTGATCTGGACAATCATTTTTTGATCTAGACAAGGTCCAGTCAAACTAATATGAGATTTCTGAGTGAGCCTAAATAAATTTAGCTCAGTCGAGATGAACCAAAATGATTACAAAAAGAGAATGTTAGGCTCAATCGTGTGCTAGCATGATTTTCTTGAACCTAATTGGATCTAATCCAAATCAATTAAACTAGGTTAGTCTAATTGATGATATTTAGATCCAAATTCTTATTTGTGTGATCAAGTTAGGTTTAGTTCCATATGATAATGAGACATGTCGCAATCTCTATCATCGACATCATCTAAATACCTTTCGATGGATCAGAACTTTTTTGATTCATATAATTAGAATGATCGATCATCTAAATCATTCTAATTGCTCTCAAAATCTATCAGTAACATCTAGTAGTATATGATGGTAATCCATCAGAACTGAAAGTGAATATCTCAGTATAGCTACCTGTATGATTGGATTCTTCTATCTTAAGCTCCGATAGGATTAAAGTTAAGGTAAACTCGTCAAACCCAATATCCGTCATATGAATTAATTATTCGATTTGAGTCCAGTGTGAAACCCTAATAGAAACTCTTTCTATCATCTTCACTCTGCCATGGCCATGGGCTTAAGGACCCAATCTCATGATTATCATAGGACCATTTCTCATCTACCGAGGTAGATAGATCTTTTATTGGTGCAATCTAATTTCTACAATGAACATGCTATAGCCAATATACACCTTAGAATTCTGAATAGCTAGGAGATCGAGTTATGGTGTAGTCAAACTATAATACTCTCATGGTGAACTATCGATGCATCTCAGGTCAAAGAACCAGATACACCACTGCAGCATCGAGTCAGTCATCGACGAGAAGATAGATTTTCTTATGATTGCTCAAGATGGTCACACTTAGTACTCTCGTTCTCTAACGAGTATCTATACTCTTGCTCCAATGTCTCCATACCATAGACTCAAGACACATCTATTCTAAGAAAGCGATCGTACACCAACCTTCTGGATTGATCACCATCCTCATGATGATCCTACGATCGAGAGTAATTTATGAGTTAACTATAAAAATTTATATCTTAAATTTTTAACTCTTGAAAATATGAATTATCATTATCATTAATTCAAAAAATATATCATAGACACTTTAAATACACTGTGATAGAAAATATTTTTTTTATTAATTTATAGTCAAAATTATAAAATTATCCTTAGAAGTGTATTATAAGTGTTTAGCCAATCTGGTTTTTAGGGCATACATCTAACAGTCACTAATATAAATTTTTAACATTAATTTTTTTCTTCTAAGTTATTTTTTGGATGGTTAAAAATTAATATTTAATTTTATTAAATTTTTAGACTTAATTAATTTATGAATCATATCTTAATTAATTTAAATAAGATTTAATTTAATTAGATTTGACTTAATTTGAGGCTAATTGGATTTTAATATTTTAAGTAAAACTTGGATTCAAAGTTTAATTGAATTAGGTTTGACATGATTTTAAATTAGATTTGAATCAGATTCGAATTAGATTCGAATCGAATCTAAATTAAAAATTATTTTTTATAATTAATTTTAATTATATTAAATTTAATTAGACTTGACTTAATTTAAATATAATTAGATTTTATAATTTGATTAGAACTTAGATTAGAAGTCTAATTGAATTAGATTAGACAGAATTTCGAATTGGATTCGAATCTAGTTTCAATTGCATTTAGATCGAACCTAAATTGAAAACCTTTTTTTCCTAATTGATTATAATTAGATTAAATTTAATTGGGCTTGACTTAATATCAAAGTAATTAGATTTTATTATTTATGTAGAACTTGGATTTTAAAATTTAATTAAATTAGGATTGATAAATTTTTTAATTAGATTCAAATTAAATTTAAATTAAAAATTATTTATTTTAATTAATTTAATTTAAATTAAATTTAATTTATCTTGACTTAATTTGAGATTGATTAAATTTTATAAGCCATGTAGGATTTTTATTTGAAGCCTAATTGAATTAGGTTTGACAGGATTTTGAATTAGATTCGAATCGAATTTGAATTAGATTCAAATCAAATTTAAATTAAAAATTATTTTTTTAATTATTTAAATTATCTTAAATTTAATTAGGATTGATTTAATTTAAAAGTAATTAAATTTTACTACCTAAGTAGGATTTGAATTAAAAGTCTATTTGAATTAGGATTGATAGGATTTCGAATTGGATTCAATTTGAACCTAAATTGAAAACTAATTTTTCTTAATTAATTTTAATTTAATTTGGGGTTGATTATATTTTATAATCTAAATAGGTTTTTGATTTAAAGCTCAATTAAATTAGGTTTGGCAGACTTTCAAATTGAATTCAAATCGGATTTGAATTGGAGTCAAACCAATTATGGATTATTAACAACAGTAAATATGCCATCCCTAATTCCATCATCAATAATATTTTAAATATATTTTTTTAAAATTATTAGCGATGATAAATTTTTATCACTTATATCCAAAAATGCCATCGCTAACCATCGTTAATTCTATCACCAATAATATTTTAAATATTTTTTTTAAAAAATATTAGCAATGGTAAGTTTTCATCGCTAATATTCAAAAATATCATTGCTAATTTTTATTTTATATTTAAATATTATAAAAATATTAAAAATTTTAAATAATTTTAGTGGTAGCTTGCACCATCGCTAATAATAATAAAGCCATCGCTAATAGTTAATTATTAGTGATGACACTATTTTTATCACTAATAATCCAAATTTATCATTATTAATATTTTTTATTTAAATATTTTAAAATAATTTTTATACTTTTAGAAACTACCGTTGTTGTCATTAATAATTTAGTTGCCATCGCTAATATTATTAGTGATGGCTTTTTATTTTTTGGTCGGTGTTGTGGTGGCAAAAAACTTTATTAGTGATAGAGATTTTTGCCATCACTAATACCATTACTAATATTCATTTTTTTTGTAGTGTGTGTTATTCATTTATGGTTCTTGGGAAGTCTTTTTTAATTTTATCATCTTATCAATTTGTTCTCTCTTCCCATTAAAAGAAATTGGTGATCTAGGGCACTTGAGAATGGGACTGTAGGTAAGTAGGATGTGGAATTGATTCATCCCATTATTCTTGTTCTTTCCTATATATTTCTACCTCAGTCACATAGTCTAAGATAGTCTTTTTGGTTATGCAAGATTGTTCTATGACCATTTTTTTTTTGAGAGTCATAATTGATTATTTAGAAAAAAAATTTGGGACATTAAAATTTTCAGTCAGGTATGGTCCCTTAGAGTCACTCTCAAATTGACTAGGCAACTCTCTTTTCTCCGATCGATTAAATATGAGTGTTGGCTTCTCTAGTTCTTTTAAGATTTGCATATAGGAGTGAAAGATCTGTTGGTAGGTCTGATTGGTGAGTTCTAACTTGTCTATTGCTTACTAAATCCTCTCTTCAAAATTGAGTCATTGTTATTTGAAGAATATTGATATTATAGGTAAGGCATATCATCATAAGGTGCATCCATGAATATAGGTTCTTGTGTCCCTAGGATAACTGCTGGTTATGGTTGCCAATTTAATTGAGCCCCCTAGTTTGGATTATAGACATTAAAGTATGGATTATTTCTTGGTCTATAGTCTCATTGGGTTTGATCTTGATGAACTTGCTCATATATACTCAAAAAATTGGTATGCGGCTGGACATTCACTCATAAAATGAGTAAGGCTCGAATATATTGCACAAACTTATTGTATAGGTAGAAAAGATGGATAGAGAGAGTGTCTAATGGCCATTAGATGATTTAATCTATGGGACAACTTTTCCAATCTACTCTCAAGATCCATCTCGGATTGTTCTAATTATTCAGATATATAATCAATGGTTCTAGATTAGAGCAATAATCCTCTTTTGATTATTATTTATTATTTATTTTTTTATTATATAGAATAAGAAAAGAAATGAGGTGAGAGAATTCTAAAGTTAAGAGCCTAGAGGATCCTAGATCTAAGAACGATAGATGTGAAGATTTATTAGTATTTGGTGTCAATTATAATCAAGTTAAATAACAATGAATTTTCTATCCTAGGATTAACCTAGATCTAGATAGCTCCTAATTGCTAAGGTCACCTTCGAGCAGTATAAGCTCAAGATTGACTAACTAACTCGATCAGGTAAGCGTAAGATGTGGAAGGTCTCTTGCTTATTACTTTCTTTAGACATCAATTGAGTTGGCCAGATCAGACAATGGAATCAATTGAAAACCACCTTCTTAAACTATTTGCCTTAGACACCGAGAGATTAATCAATTCAAATTTGATCTAACTTTAGAGCTTTCTTATCCTATTTAGCTCAAATATCTTAGGGCCAACATCTAATTGATTTTAAGTTAAAGGTTTAGGTCAATGCAATATGAAGGATGATGGTTTGTGGGCTAAGAAAGGATGATCAAATCTCCATCTTATCTTAGTTAATAGGTTATGCCCTTAAAGTATTTTATAAAATATGCAATGCAAATAAAGCAAAGTATCCAAACATATTAAGCTTTTTTAGAGTTTAATTAGTTTCTCTATATTAATTAAGTGTTACGAGGTATAATCATTTTCTTTTTATATTAGGTTATTTAAACTATGAAAGATAAAAGATTGGTTTTAATTAAGTTAATTATATTAGGTTTTATTTAAACTACTTTAGAGAATCTAACTAATTAAAAAGTAAATTACACTAGGATTAAAAGGCAACGAGGTAACCTATAAATAAGGTAGAAAATCAAATCAACTTTTTGGGCAATAAATTATCCTAAGCTGTAAAAAGTAGTAAATCACTAGGCTACAAAAAGCAGTGAGTTAATTATGCAAAATAAGATAATTATTTAATTATATAATTAAGATGATTTAGCTAGAAAGTAATCAATAAATCATATATGAAAAGCAATATAAAGCATAAATTTCTTTTTTAAAGTGTAAATAAAAGATAGTTAAGCAATTAAATTAAATTAATTGATAAGAAAAGATAAATTACTAATTAGCAAAATAAAGTATGAAAAGCAAAAGTAAAAAAAAGTACTAAATAATAAACTAAAAATATAAAGTAGTAAAATAAATAAATCAGTAAAGCATATAAGGTGACTATGCAATAAAATAAAATAGAAAAATAAATAAGATAATAAAACATATAAAATAATAAATAAGAAATATTTTTTTTAATTTTTTTAATTTTTATTTTTATATTGAAGCAATCGTGCTATAATCCCTAGTAGTGGTGCCAAAAATTTAATGCTTATTGTTATAGCACTAAAGATAAAATTAAACCTATCTTGCTATGGTTTGGAATAGTGATGAGTGGGATGTCGATTATTTTAGAGATCGTAGGCTAAGTTATATTCAATTTTAATTAAAAATAAAATTTTAAATTCATCTTTAAAGTAAAAATTTAAATAATCAGATTAAAGAAGATTAATTAAGATTTAATAAATTAAAATAAAAAAAAGTTAATAATAATTAATTAGAATTTAAGAATTAATTAAAGATATTCTAGAATTTTGAATCCATCTTTAGCAGGATTATGGTAATTCTTTTTAATACAAGAATCTATATTTTAAAGATTTAGTTATGATTATAACTTATTTTTTTAGAATATGAATTATATCTCTTGATCACGATCCATCTTAATAGAATAATAAATTATTTAATATTTTAATTTTTAAAAATTTATAACATGACTTTTAATGATTCTCTCTAATATAAACTATTAAATCGAGTATGGACTGTGTCTCTAGATCATAACCCAGCTTAATAAATATAGTCTATTTAGATATTAATCAATAGAAAGTAAGTTAATACAAGATCTCATGTATGGAGAATAAAATTCATTAAGATTGAGCAAGAGAACAATGTAATAAAAAAATTATAAAATATAAAGAGAAGAAATTACAATCCATGTTTAGAAGACTTCATATATTTCTCTAAAATTCAATTCTTTAGCCATGCATGGAGCATGGTTGATGATCTGATCATCTCCGGCATCTTAAAACTCGGATGAAAAAGTAGAAGCAAAAGAAAAGAAAAAGAAAGAAGAAAGAAAAAGAAAGAAAAGAGGAGAGGAGGGAAGAGAGGGAGAGAGAAAGAGGGCTGCTTCAAGTTTAGAGAGGATTGGAAGAGGGGGCAAATCCCCTAAGGGAGGGTTCTCTTGGCTTGGATGGCCATCAAGATTCTTTTATAGATCAAAAACCTAATTTGAGTCGGAATAGTGCTTCAAAATGAATCAACAACACTTTCTAGTCGTTGGATCGTCGCTTGATTGAATCGTGGCCATTTGATCACGTGCAAAAGGGACCTGAGAAGCTTTAGATCATAACCGACTTTATTTTGAGCCATCTGATCAATCCATCAGATCGTTGGATGCCGTCAAATCATGCTTATAGGCATGGAGGAGTTCTGGAATCAGCTAGCTTCTCTCTCTTTCGTTCGATTGCTTGTGGTAGCGATATCAGCCATCGGATGGCACCAAGGAGAAGCTGAAGGAGTTTAAATCAGAATCGAGAGTTGTTCTAGCCATTGGATCTTGTCTGGAATGGCTCTTAGCCATCGAATCATGCACATCGCTCCTGCCCTGCCTGTGCACCATGGTAGACCAGTCCACTCTAGTTGTGGATCGGCATGAGCCGCATGATTTTTGTCATCAGCCAAAAGTTGGGCCGGGTTTGCATGGGTTGCGGTGTGTTGGCACATTAGGCCGTAGTTGGGTCAAGACGGTCCGAGCCAGCTTTCTGAGCCAGTTTGGATTGAACCGGCTAGCCTTCTTTTTTTTTTTTTTTATTTTGTTTTTTTATTTAAAACTTTTGGCTTCTATTTCTTTTCTATTTAAGCTCTGATTTGCATCAAATTTAATTTATTTTAACCCATAAATAGGGCTCTTTGCATTGGTGAGGATCTTTCCTACAAAACATAAATAAAAGCATCAATTCTTAAAATAAACATCAATTTAAAATATATTTTAATACTTCTTTTTAGTATATTTATGGTATCTATCATATGGTAATCATGGGTTGTTTATGTACATGGAGATTAGTTGTAGCGTAGTCGAAAGATAGCTGTAACTTAGCTAAAAGATAGCTGTTATATAGTTGGTGAGTAACTGATGTTCTTTTATTAGAGATCGAGCATTATATTAGTAGGATAGAAAATTGATTTCAGCTTAAAATAGTGCTCACGGGCTGGTCAATCGTAACTCGATATCAGCTTAAAGCAGTGTTCATGTGCAAGTTAGTCATAACCCAATATCTACTTAAACTAGTGCTGGTAAGCCCTCAGATTAGCTGTAGTGATACGGTGATGTTTCACCCCTAGGGCGGTAACTTGTTGGCCTCAACTATTGTGGTCGAGTGCAAGGTCGGCTAAAACTAAGGTCCCTTCTGAGCATGTCAGGGTAAGACCATCATCACTTTAATGTAAATTGGGTAGGTTAACTGCCATGATATCAAGTGGATAGTTATCCAAGATCGGTATTCAACCAATCTGAACCCAAAGTCGACTATGATGCTTTACCATCGGAACATCATCAGATTAGTGACCTTCCTGATATTGCCACATGGCAAGAGGTGGTAAGCTACACTAACATATGCCCCCTACTTTTCATACTTGAAGTGAAAATTTTTCATGTTGGGTGTGGAAAGTTAATCCAAAAGGTCTCATTTAATTTCTACCATCAATTAATGCACCATACGATGGTGGAAAATATTAATTTTTTAATGATTTGAAGTGACATGCCGCTTTTAAAAAAAAAAACTTATTGTATCAAGTAATTATGAGAACTTAGAAAATCGGAAGCTCATTATTACTTGGGTAGCTGCACTCAAACAGCATATGCCATGTGTCATGCTGTCACTAGTTGCCTTGGCTATCACGAGAATCAAGCCTACATGGTTTAATCAGGTAGAGGTGCGTTGAAAGGTCTTTTTTTTGAGTTGCTAGATCATTGACAAGTGACATGGATCAGATGGTGGACCGGGTTGATCTGGACCATTGCTGTGCTCTATAAATAGGACTGCAACGATTCAAAGGACCATTTTACTATTTTCTATTGTGTGGAAGCTCTACCAAAAACTTTCTAGAGTCCTCTCTGCATCAGAGTAGCTGGAGGAAAGGGGTTTTGAGCACCATCAGAGTTGAAAGAAAGGTCGCCGGAGTCAGAGAAATGTTTCCCAAAGCCTCTTCAAAGCCCTTTTCCTATTTAGGTAGATTTCTCAATCTCTAGCTTCTTTTTTCAAATAGGGTCTCCCTTGTCTCCTATTTTCTTGTCTATTTCAACTTTTCTTCCCAGTTTTGCTTCCTTTCCTTCCTAGAATGTCTCCTGGTGTTGATAAGATGAGGGGAAAAAAGTTCTAGATAATCGAGTCCTTCAATCTACCTAGTTCCAACTCAAGCTTGAGGTAATCATCCACCTCGGGTGACCACCAAGATCAGTACCTTCGGTTGGAAGGATCCGGAGTCTCTGATAAGGGGTTCTTGGATTATTTCAGTCCCGATACTGAGTGGTCTATTATGATTGACCTCGACCTCTAGAAACTTAAGGATAAATATTATATTCCCAAAGACTTCTAACTTATAGCTCCAGGTCGGGATGACTGGATTATTGAACCTCCAGAAGGCTATGTCATATTTTATGATGAGGCACTTTGATCTGAACTTTGATTTCTATTACATCCTTTCTTTAGTAATGTTCTAGACTTCTATAGGCTTCATCTGATCCAAATAACTCCTAACGCCATTAGAATGATCATAGTTTTCATCATTTGCTACCAATTTGCTGCCATAGAGCTTAAGATCTCTCTCTTTAGGATGTTGTTCATCCTAAAGAAATACCCCTATGAAAAAGGCTGGTGGTATTTCTCACCTTAGCCTAACTGTAAATTTGGTCCTCCTCTTCCTTCTTCCGTCTAGAATTGGAAGAGTTGCTTCTTTTTTGTTTCCTCCAATGCTCCTTGAGATTTTAGTTATAGCTGGGGTAAGTTTGAGCTTAAATAAAATTCCAATAGCGAAGTCTTACCTAAAGACAAAGAGGCTTTTGTGGAACTGCTGGATATAAAGGTATGCAAGCTGAGCTAGCTGGTGATGGACTAGTCTCTATTTGATGCTGGCATCAATTAACTCTCTCTATAGGGTAAGTCTGATGTCAAATTCTTATAGTTCATTCTTCTTTCTCATATATATATATATATATATATATATATATATATATATATAGAATATATATATATTCTCTTTAGCAAAATTTTTCTTTTTATCATAGCAATCATGAAGTTCGACCCAAGAAGGTTGGTGGAGGTGAAGAAGAAAAAGTAGGATCCCATCGACCAACTTACTACCAATAGGAGCAAAGAAGCTGCTGGTAGCTCCAAGTCAACTTCTCCTCAACCTACTTCGATCGTAGCTTCGGGTCTATAGTAATAAATGTAGCCTAGCTTGATTTCAATGTCGTAGCAAGTGGCAAAGAATAATCAACATCGACATAATACCAAGATCAAACTCTTCTCCAGCACTACCTCTGACATCGGCCAAATCATCTCGGCCTGTAGAATGATCGAAGCTTCTTGAGGTTGATCCATCCTCTACCTCTAATGATAGGATCGACCTCGCTCAGGCATCACTGTTAGAGATAGTGCAGCTCAGCAGAGATTTGCTGTGCATAGTGATGCCTTAAAAGGATCTCGATGCTCGGAGGCAAGACTGCTTAGTCGAGTAGTTACTCAACTTCAGGTATAATAGTATAATGGATGTAAGTTTTCTTCCCTCTTTTCTCTCTCATTTTTTATTATTTTTTTTACATCAACTTTATATCAATCTAACTTTATTCTTTTTCTTTTCTTTTCTAGACTGCCATATACTTCAGGTTGCTCAACGAGTATTTGACATGATCTATGAAAATAAAAAGTTCCTAAGAGAGGGGCTTAAAGCTGAACAAGATTGCAAGAAGACGACTGAAGAGAAGGCTACTAGGGAGGCCAAGACTGCTAAGGGGTTGAAGAAACAACTCCAAGACAAGATGGCCATAATAAAAGAGAAGAATCAAACTCTGCTGGTCTAGCAAAGAAAAATAAATGAGGATGAAAACAAGTTGGCTGAAGTATGGAAGGAGGTCAAAGAGATCTCTAAGCTAGAGGCCAAGTTGAAGGAAGTCGAGAAGACTGTGGTAGCTCAAGGCAAAAGTATTCTCATGTTTCAATAAGATGTTGAGAGGAATAAGGAGAGTGCTGCTTGAGTTGTGGAGGATTACAAAGCTTCAAAGGCATTCCAAGATGAAGTCACTAAAGCTTCTGAAGGGGCGTACAACTTTGGATTTTTGAGTTGCAAGAACCTGGTTAGGAAGCTCTTTCCTAACCTAGATCTAAGCAAGGTTATCCCCGAAGCAGCATCCAAATTGGCTTCTAAGCCAGCAGCTGAGATTCCCAACTTGCCAACATTGGATGTTACTCCAACCATCGCACCATCCCAGCTAGTTGCTGAAGTGACTACTCAACCTCTTAATGAAAGTCCTCCTACCTAGGTCCCAGCTCCTCCTGCCAAAGTCCCAGCCATTGAAGTCATCTTAGTGGAAACTCCAATGACTGATAAAGACCCGGCTCCAGCTGCTGTCGCCCCATCAAATGGTCCTTAGGCTAATGCTTGATTTTTGTAATTTTCTTTCTTTTTTTGAACTACAGTATCAGCTCGAGGTGGGCTTTGTAAATATCTTCTATATTAATGAAAAGCAAATTTTCTCAATGCTCTTCTTCCTTCCCTTTACATTGAACATTTCCAACTTCACTTAACCCGATGTGGGTTTTTAATGCTTTGAGTAATCTCGAGAAATTTCTAAGTTACTCGTAATAGGTAACATTTGACTTCGGTCAGATCAATAATAGACAATATTAATTGGCCTCGATCGAGTCAACTTATAAAATTGATGTGACTTGATATAATAAGGAAGCATGTGGATGTTGTAATAGAGAGATTTTGGTAATTAGATTGGGTGGCTAAAATCAGATCACCCTTAACAACTCAAATATAGTAGAAGTTTTAAGAAATACCTCTACTTGAGCTGGGAATGGATGGGTCGGGTCTTCTTCATATTTGATAGGACTTTGACCACTAATATCCCACTCTATTTTCTTTAGAGGGCTTTGATGCATGAGAACATAAATCTCTTTAGATTGATGCTGCGATGTGTAGCCCATAGACTTAGGTATTCCACATTGGATATTTATGAGTTTGAACCTAAAATCAAATATCTCATAGTAAATTTATGAGGTCTGATCTGGAGATTGGGTGTCTCACATCAATCATTTATGACGTCTAATCCAGAGATCGGGTGTCCTACATTTATCATTTGTGAGGTCCAATGCAAACATAGGGTGTCTCATGTCAATCATCTATGAGGTCCGATCCAAAGATTAGGTATCCTATATTTGTCATTTGCAAGGTCCAATCTGAAGATCGGATATCTCACATCAATCATTTTAAGGTCCAATCCGGAGATCGAGTGTCTCATATTTATTCGTTCGACCTAATTTGGACGAATTGATCTTTTCTTGCTTTTGTTTGGCTGGACTTCATGGCCTCGTTCGGACAAAATGTCTTCTTTTGATCAATTTTTTATCGATCTTGGTTGGAGGAGATTAGTCATCATTCCATCCTCTTATGATCAATTCTTTTCGATCTAGTTTGGATGAGAGAATTCTCCATGACACTTTGATAAAAATCTATTTTTGCTTAGACAAAGATTTAAGGTTTTATTGAAAGCTCATTGATGATATATTCTAAGATTTTTAGCATTCGAGGTTTGCGGAATAATTGAACTATCTATGTTTTCAATTCTATATATATGCTCCTAGGCATATCACTTTGATGATCCGATAGGGTCCTTTCCAATTAGGAGCAAGCTTTCCTTGCTCTGTAGGCTTTGAGACTTTAGCTCAACGAAAAACCAAATCTCCTTTATGAAAAAACTTTGGCTTTACTCGAATATTATAGTATCTAGCTATCTTTTGCTTATAGGTTGCCATGCGAATCTAAGCTCTTTCTCTGGTTTCTTTAAGTAAATCTAGATCGGTCCTCAATCGATATGAGCTACTTTCCTTTTAAAATTTTTTTACTCTAGTCATCGATTGACCGATCTATATGGGTATTACAGCTTCCACCTCAAAAGTGAGCTTAAAAGGTGTTTCCTTGGTTAGCCTCCGAGGTGTAGTCCTATATGCCTAGAGAATATTATAAAGTTCATCTATCCAAAGATCTTTTTCTTCAGCAAGTCTTATTTTTAGACCTTGAAAAATAATTCGATTGGTGACCTCAGCTTCTTCATTTGATTCTGGATGTCCTACCAAGGTAAGTCTATAATTAATATACAGTTTAGAATAAAATTTCTTAAACTTTGGATTATCAAATTATTGTCCATTATCAGTAATAATGATCCGAGGTAAACCAAAATAGCAAATGATTGACTTTCAGATAAAATCTTGCATCTTTTTCTTAGTAATTTGTGTAAAAGATTTTGCTTTGACCTATTTGGTGAAGTAATCAATAGCTATAACTAAAAATTTTCTTAGTTCTGTTGCCATTAGAAAAGGCCCAAGAATATCCATTCCCTATAAAGCAAAAGGCCATGGTGCTGTGATAGAAATAAGTTCGACTGTAGGTTGATGTTGAATATCAGCATACCTTTGACACTGATCACATCTATTAATAAGGTTTGCTGCATCCTTTTAGATAGTTGGCCAATAATAATCCTGTTGAATAATCTTGTATGCTTACAATTTGCCTCACAAGTGATTACCATAGATTCCCTCATAGACTTCTTGAAAAGCATAGTCAACTTCTAATGGTCGTAATCATTGAAATAATGAAAATGAATATGATCTCTTATACAATCTATCATCTTGAATAACATACCATAGGGCTTGCCTTTTAATCCTCCTTGCTTCAATAGGATCATTTGGTAGAACTCTTTTGGCAATATAATCCACCAATAGATCAATTTGACTTGGCTCATGATCGATTTGAGCAATTAGTAAAGTTTCTGTGCTGATTTTTTAAAGAACATCAATAAGAACTTTTTGGTTGAGGTCGGAGTAACCCGATGTGGCAAGATGAGATAGAGCATCAGCTCGAACATTTTTTGATTTCGATATTTGTATGACCTTTAGGTCTTCGAAGCTTTTTAATAATTCTTTCACATTCTATAGATATTGAAATATTATAAAATTTTTAGCTTCGAATTGGCCTCGTACCTGATCGATGATAAGTTGAGAGTCAATAAATACTTTGAGCTTTTTGACTTCAAGTTTATTTATCATTTTGAGTCCAGCAATAAGTGCCTCATATTCTACACCATTATATGAGATGTAGAAGTTAAATCTCAAAGCATGTTCAATAACAACACCTTCTGGACTAGTTATAATCAAACCAGCTCTACTTCCTTTTGAATTTGAAGCTCCATCAACATGTAATACCCAACAAGAATCTTCAATGATTTCCTTTAGGCTTTTCAAGGTCGGTTCTTCATCGAGAATGGAACACTCCATAATAAAATTAGCCAACACTTGAGCTTTCAGCTAAGGGCTAGGTGGGTAATGAAATATCAAACTCACCAAGTTTGATAGCTCATTTAGCTATTCGATCTAAAGTATCAAGTCATTGCAAGACTGATCTCGAAGGTTGATTAGTTAGAATAATAATAGAGTGAGCTTGAAAATCAGGCCGAAGTCATTGGGCCGATGTGACAAGAGCAAATATCATTTTCTCAATTTTGGTATATCGGGTCTCAGCATCTTATAACTATTTGTTGGTATAATAGTTGGCATTTGTATCCTTGCATCATCTTAAACCAAGGCCGAGCTAATAGTATTAGGTGAGATAGATAGATATATGAATAATTTCTTACCTTCAACTGGTTTTGATAATAATGGAGCTGAGCCAAGGTACTTCTTAAGATCATCAAATGTGGATCGACACTCGTCCAACCAATTGAAGTCTTTAATTTGCTTCAAGATTTTAAAGAAAGAAAGATATTTCTCAATTGATCTAAATATGAACTAGCTGAGAATGCTGTTGTAACATCACCATGGCATCACCTCGCTTTGATACCATGTGTTGCAAAAATCTCTGATCTTTAGTATGGACCTGAGGAGAACTTTGATATTCTCTAAGGCAGCAGACTATCGATCTACCTAATCTAGATATGTGATGGGGCGCCTCCCTCCTTGGGCTTGAGGGAGGTACCCTTCTTTGGGGCGGCAACTCTAGAGACAAGAGAGAAGAGAGATTGAGGGAGAAAAGATCTATATTCCAATCCATATTTTTTAAAATCCTAATACAACCTATGTATTTATACATAGATATTAGGTCGGACCAAAAACTCCACTGGCTAACTCAATATATAAAAGTACTCACCGAGCCCATGTACACCCATGTCTCGCATACTCTCATCCCCTAGATTTAAACCTGGCCCATATATGTGTTAGCCACCTTAAGATCTTATTGGACCAGGTCTTAAGATCCAAACAAAAAATCTCGTCCAGTTCTATTCACCACCATCAAGTCGGCTCTATTAGTAGCTGAGTTAGCTCGACTATATTTCGTCCGAACCCTATCTTCTATTTACTTGAGAAAGTCGGCTCGACTGCATCCTGAATTGGCTCGATCTTAGTTCGAGCCAGCTCGACTGCATATCCGAGCCAACTCGCCTATATGTCAGCCCCTTATCTTTGCTGATTCTTCTCCTAGCTTTGGTCCTTTACTCCATCTCATGTTTCAGATCTTTGAAGCACCTACCAAGCTCCTTAAGATCCTCACACCTAAACTTCGAGCTCTTACAAGGCTACATGCCGCCTTCTTCCTAGGACAACTCTTGTCCTAGTTTTAGGACTCACACTTATCTTAGACTCCCGAAGCCAATATCCTGGCTCCTCCTATGGCCCCTCAAGGCTTAGGAGTACCACACCAAATCCTACAATATCGACTTTGGTGTCTCAAGCCTCGTCAAACCCTGGCAATGCTCTCCTGCATGATCCCGTTGTCGCTGCGCACCTTGATAGCCTCTTATGCAAACACTGCCTTCATCAATCCTCTTTAGTTGTTGTACACCCTTAAGGCCTTTGGGATGACCGCCTCCACTGTTGAGGATCTTAGCTTGCTTTTTCGCACCATTCAAAAATTATAGAAACTCTTTTACTTGGAAGCTGCATCAATTATCTAGGATTTTTCTTGAAATCCCGTAGCATTCCTGTATCGGTACTTGCTGCATATCTTAACACGATCTCCTCAGAACTTCACCAATCTTTTCCACACATATCGCTCCATCTGAAACTATGCATCTTCGATGTTGGTGCCAGGATATTGGTTTTTCTGCACTCCTTCGCTCTGAACTCGTATCACATCTTCACCGATGAAGCCACCTCTATCCGATGCTCCAACTGAAATCGAAGCCCACTTGATGCCGTAGAAGATGACTCTATAATCGAATCCCCAAGGTCAACTACTCAATGCTGCACTACTGAGCCTATCACTGCACCTCGAACACCGTCGCTGTCCCTTTGGATGCTCCACACTCCATGGATCCTTCTGAAGCTATCTCGGATACCTCTACAACCTATGGGCACCTCAAAAATCTAAGAGCTCATCTAACTCTTTAAAATCAATGACTGAATCTTAAAAAATTCTATCATAGACTTCTCCTCTTTTGCCCCTACACCAGTCAATGCTTCAGTTGCGCCCGAAGGAACTATAGCTCAAACCCTTTTCTGGACTCAGACCCATCTATCACATCTCGAGGCTCCTGAGAGTTTTTGACTCTTCCTCAAACCTACTCTCGATCTTTCTAAGATGCCTCATGATATTCTCTACTGAGATACCTCCCTCGGCTGCTACACCGTCGAGTCTCTCTCAGCCCCGTGCCTTCAGAAAAATACTAATGCAGCACTTTAGTGCTCTCTGCCTTATTTCTATACCACCTCCTCATAGATATTTGGATCCTCTTTGATGAAAAATATATAGAATTTCATGTATAAAATTTAAAATAATTTTTAAATATAATGCAGCGGAACATGTAGATTAAACCATTTAATCTATAAATGCATGTAATCAAATTACTAAACCCTACAACTAGGACCTATAATATGTCATAATGCATTCTAAATCTAAAAATAAAAGAATTTGGTATTGATCAAATCAATATCCTAGATCTAGAATAATTCTAGATCTAAAATCTAAATCATATCTTGGTAAGAGAAGAGATCATATCTCTTACCTTATGCAGGTTGAGAACTCCATGGTTGATTTTTATTATTGTCTTTGGAGCCACACATACGTCCGACCTCTATAGGAGATTCATATTGAAGAAAATCTTGATTTTTTGGATTGGGTTTGTTCAGATCTGATCGGATCAAGAGATATATTTTAAAAATTTTTCTCTTTAATCCAAATTAGATCTAGGATGTTTTAGATCTGATTCTTATTATTCTAATAATTAAAATAAAATCTAGATAAATTAAATTAAATTTAATTTATCTTGATGTAGGATAATCCTATTATCCTACGATGATCCTGTAAGTAGCGGAAGATTTTGGATCTAGCCATGCAAGTGTCTGGCCTCTACTAATATCCACTTGGGTTGGATTTGGAGATTCTCTTCTTTTTTATCACATCTCCAAAAATCAGATCTGAATCTGATTTGGGGGATCTTCAAGACACCTTTCGAAGATCAGCAGTTGTCCTTTGCAGCAGCGCAGCCTTCTAGCTTTCAGTCGTCTTTCTCTCGTCTGAATCGCATCAACTGAAATCCCAAACTACTTTAGAAGTGGAGAGGAGAGGGAGAAGATGGACTTGGCATGGAGGAGGAAGAGAGAGGCAGCCTTGGGCATGGGGAATTTATGCTCTCTTTGAGTTGGGCATCGGATCTTATTTATAGACTATGCGTGATCCAACTCCTCTTCTTTCCAACCAATCACAATCCTTTATGAAATCAGATCTAAATCTGATTGGTGGGAATAGAGTCCCTTGGATTCCTTCTTAGATGGCACCTAAGATCAGTCAAACTTGGTTTTTAGGAGGAGTCTATTTGGAATCCAAAAAGGAGATGGATTCCCTGTCCAACAGAAACTCCTCCTTGCCAGGTTCTGGCAGGAGGACAAGCCCCCACCAGTTCTTCAATAGGTGCGTGATACATGGACAAAAGTCAAAGTATCAATGGTCAATATTTGATCAGTCAAAGATCAACTTTTGACCAAAGTCAAAGGACGAAAAATGGCAGGTGACTAAAAATAATAGGTATTATCTTACAAAATAAGACAATCCTTTTCTGACCTGGACAGGCTCCAGTCAGACCAAGTGAAGGCTTCTAATCGAGTACAAACTTCTTTGGCTCAGTCAGGACAACTATTTATGATAGTAAAAAAAGAACGTTAGGTTCAATCGAGTGCTAGCACGATTTTCTTGAACCTAATTGAATCTCATTCAGATCAATTGAACAAGATCAGTTCAATTGATGATCACCAGACTCAAACCCTTGTTTGTATGATTCAGTTAGGTTCAATTCTGTATGATAATGGGATATGTCATGATCTCTATCATCGACATCATCGAAACTCCTTTCGATGGATCAGAACTCTTCTGATTCGAACAGCTAGAATGATCGATCATCTAAATCATTCTAATTGCTCCCAAAATCCACCAGTGACACCTAGCAGTATATGGTGGCAACCCATCAGAGCTGAATACGAACCTCTTGGTGTAGCTACCTGTGTGATTACGTTCTTCTATCTTGAGCTTCGATCAGATTAGAGTTAAGGTAAACTCATCAAACCCTAGTTTCTGTCATATGATGTAATCATTCGATTTAGGTCCGATGTGAAAACCTAAATAGAAACTCTTTCTATTATTTCACTCTGCCATGGTCCATGGACTTCTGGACTTGATTCTCATGATCATCATAGGGCTGCTCCTCTACCACCGAGGTAGATAGATTCCATCTTGATGCAATCTAGTTTCTATAATGAACATATTATAGCCAACATACACCTCAGAATTCTAAATGACTAGAAGATCGAGTAATGGTGTAGTCAAAATATAACACCCTCAAGGTGAACTGCCGATGCACCTCAGGTCAAAGAACCAGACACACTACTACAGCATTGAGTCAGTCATTGACGAGAAGGTAGACTTCCTAATGACTACTCGAGGTGGTCACGCTCAGTGCCCTCATTCTCTAACGAGTATCTATACTTTCGCTCTGATGTCTCCACACCGTAGACTCAAGACTCATCTACTAAAGAGAAGTGATTGTACACCAACCTTTCGGATCAATCACCATCCTTGTGATGATCCTATGGTCGGGAGCATTTTATGAGTTAATAATGATTATTCATGTCTTAAATTTTCAACTCTTGAAAATATGAATTATCATTACCATTAACTCAAAGGATGTATCACAGACACTAAATACACATATATGATAGAAAATAATCTATTTTATTGATTATAGTCAAAATTATAATTTTGTCTCTAGAAGTGTACTATAAGTGTCAGCCAATTCTGGCTTCTAAGCACATATATCTAACAATCTCCCACTTATCCTAAAATCAATTGGCTACAAGTCTAAGTCCCATCTTCTTAAGGTGGGCTTCGATCTTTTATTGTCCCAATGACTTTGTAAGTGGGTCTGCCACATTATCTGCAGAGTCAACTCTCTTAACCTCGACGTAACCCTTCTCGAGGTAATCGTGGATGAGGTGGTATCGCCGCTTAATGTGCTTGAATTTTTGATGAGACCTCGATTCCTTAGCAAGAAATATGGCACCATTATTGTCACAGTACAGAGAAATAGCATCCGATGGCATTACTTCGATTTCTGTAGCAAACTTCTTGTACTAGAATGCTTCCTTCACAGCCTCTGATGCAGCGATATATTCTACTTTCATGGTGGAATCTGCTATCATGGTTTGCTTGAAACTCTTCTAACTGACAGCACCACCATTGCACACAAACAGACTTCCAGATGTTGACTTTCGATCATCTACATCGGACATGAAATTCTATTTCCTCAGGTGTGCTAGGGTACATCTTCTTGAAAAGATGAATACCATGTCTGAAGGGTATTAATCCCCTCTTAGAGTTTTTCATACTAAACCTCTTTAGTACTTTCTCTATGTACATCTTCTGTGAAAGTCCTAGCATCCTATTCGGTCTATCCCTATAGACCTTAATTCCTAGAATAAAGGATGCTTCACCTAGGTCTTTCATGAAGAATTTCTTAGACAACCATATTTTGACTATCGTCAACATGGGAATATCATTCCCAATAAGGAGGATGTCATCCACGTACAATACGAGAAAGACAACAGCGCTCCCACTGATCTTTTTGAAGACACATGGTTCCTCTTCATTTTTGATGAAACCAAATGTTTTGATCACATCATTGAAATGAGTGTTCCAGCTCCGAGATGCTTGCTTAAGTCCATATATGGACCTTTGCAGCTTGCAAACCTTGTGATCAGTATCACTGGATGTGAAACCTAGCGGCTGTTCCATATAGATATCTTCCTCAAGATATCCATTTAAGAATGCCATTTTCACATCCATTTGCCATATTTCATAATCAAAATAGGCTGCAACGGCAAGCAATGTGCGGATGGATTTTAGCATAGCCACTGGGAAAAAGGTATCCTGATAGTCAATGCCTTCGCGTTGACTATAACCTTTTGCCACTAGTCTAGCCTTGAATGTCTCCACATTTCCCATCTGCACCAATCTTTCTCTTGAAGATCCATTTACACCCAATAGGTACTATACCTTCTGGTGGATCTACCAAGGTCCAGACTTGGTTTGAGTGCATCGAGTCAATTTCTGACTGCATTGCCTCTAGCCATTTCTCGGAGTCGATATCTGATATCGTCTCGTTGTAGGTTTTGGGATCATCACCATGAGCACCATTACCTACGAGGAATATTTTCTCTACTTCCTCTGAAATAATACCTAAGTATCTTTCAGAGGGATGGGAAACTCTTTTCGATCTACGAGGTGGAGGAGGTAGTGTTCTTATTGGCTCAACCTGATTTGGTTTCCAATTGGTCCTTAGCTCGTTGTACTTGTGAGACTTTCTCATCAAGCTTAATCTATTTTTCAATGCCGCTATCTTGAATAAACTATTTTTCAAGAAAGATGGCATGTCGACTCACAATCACATTGTGGTCTTCTGGAATGTAGAAATAGTATCCTAATGACTCTTTAGGATATCCTATGAATCGAGCTCTAAAGGACCTAAACTCTAACTTGTCCGCTTGTTGTCTTTTGACATGAGCCGGACAATCCCCAAATTCTGAGATGACTCAGACTTGATTTCTTACCATGCCATATCTCATACGGTGTGGTAGGAAATGATTTTAGAGAAAATCCTATTCAGTAGATAAATTGAAGTTAACAATGAGTGTCTCTAAAGAAAATCAGAAAGGTTTGCGAAGGTCATCATGGATCAGACCATATCTAATGTTGTTTGATTTCTCTATTCTGAAATTTCGTTGAGTTGAGGTTTTCTTGGTGGAGTCCATTGAGAGACTATGCCATTTTTTTTAGATAGTCTAAGAATTTTCGGCTAAGGTATTCACCTCCTCGATCTGATCGAAGAACCTTAATGGGTTTTTCAGTTTATTTTTCTACTTCATGTCTGAATTCTTTGAACTTTTCAAAAGCTTCAGACTTGTGTCTCATAAGATACACATACCCATACCTAGATAGATCATCGATAAAGGTAATGAAGTAGACAAAATTGCCTCTAGCCGGCACATCAAATGGGCCGCACACATCAGTATGTACTAGGGCAAGGAGATCTGTGGCCCTTTCCCCATGTCCAACAAAAGGGAGTTTAGTCATTTTGCCTTGAAGACAAGATTCACAAGTTGGATATGACTCGGAAGTCAATGGACTCAATAGCCCATTTTTCTCCAATTTGTTGATCCTATCTTCTGCTATATGACCTAATCTCAGGTGCCATAGATACCTGTCATTTGGACTATCCCTAGGTCATTTGGCATTCACGTTTTGCTCGATAGTTAGAATAGGTACATCAATATGTAGCTGATAAAGACCGTTAATAAGAAAACCATTTGCAATTTTATTTCTTTCATAAAGAATGTTACAATGGTCCTTAAAGAAGGTGAATCACATAATCCTTCTAGTGCTAAGCATGAAATAGAAATCAAATTCCTGCTAGCTGCAGGCACATAATAACAGTCTTTCAAAACTAAGTCTAAACCAGATGGTAATCGAAGAGGGTATGTTTCCACAGCTACTGCAGCAACTCTTGCTCCATTATCGATGCGTAGGATCATGTCTCCATCCCTCAGCCTCCTGCTATCCTCAAGACCCTGCATGAAGAAGTGCACAGATGAGCACTAGAACCAGAGTCAAGCACCCAACTGGATGCAGAAGAAATCGTAAGGTTAGACTCAATAACGAGCATACCTCCAGAAGGACCTTCCTTCTTGTTCTTCAGGGTGGCCAGGTAAGTAGGGCAGTTCCGCTTCCAATGGCCGTCGCTGTTGCAATGAAAATACTTTTCTTTGACATCGGCCTTCTTCTTCGGCTCTGCCTTCTTCTTCTTTGCTCCTTCCACCTTCTACTTTTTGCAGACTTTTTTTTTCTTTCCATAAGACTTTCTTTTGGAAGAAGTCCATTCCATAGCAAGAACTGAGCCTTTAGAACCTTTCATAGAAAGCTCAGCGGTGACCAGCATATTCATTAATTCGGCCAAGAAATTTTGAAGTTTATGCATGTGGTAATTCATGATGAATTGCCCATATGCATCAGTCAAGGATTGCAGAATAATATCATTCTGCAGATCCAAGTCTAACTTCACACCGAGCTTCTCAAGCTCTTCCATGTCCTTGATCATCATCAGACAGTGATCTTGGACTGACTGTCCATCACGCATCTTAGCCTTAAAAAGTCATTTCATGACTTGATACTTGGCTGTGCGACTCTGTTCACCAAACATCTCCTGCAGGTGAGCCAACATTTGGCGAGCAGTCCTGATATCTTCATGTTGGCACTGGAGCTCATCAGACATCGAGCCCAACATGTAATATCTGGCCTTATTATCTTCGTCTATCCATTTTTTCAGAGATGCTCTCTGTTCAGTGGATGGACGGGCTGGTAAGGTGGGAGGGTCCTGATCCAATACATGGGTTAACTTCTCGAAACTCCAAAATGATTTTGTAGTTTTTGAGCCAATCTTTATAATTGGATTCGGTCAGTCTATGTGTGTCCAGGATACGTGCTAATGGATTGGACGCAGACATTTTTTTGTAGAGAGTCAAAGATTCTAGTTAGATACTGTAATTATGACTTGACCAATTTATTTAGAGATTTTATTTTTAAATAAATTAGCTTCCACTATTTTCTCGGATCCCTACACTCCCTCTGTAGAGATGCGAAAATCTCCATGATTAATGATTTCTAGTGGATGGTGCGGTCTCACCAACTGACTCATCACCTCACCTAACAGTTATTGGTGATGGGTTAGCCAATGAGTGAACAACTCTTGTTCAATGATTCTCTAATCATGGTGCACCCAAACTTGGTCTCTAATTCATGAATCTCACCGTATCCAAATATTGATCCACTCCTTAGTTAAGTCAGACCCACCATTTGCACAGACTGAATTTTTAATTGAGTCTCTCACCGTATCTGAAATATTGAGCCCAACTCATCCTCCAGCCCATAGCATCCAATGCCTAATAGACATGGTTGCATCTTCTCGGTGCAACTGAGCCACTGTATCCAATCGAGAACAATCAACCCTAGGAAAGGGCCCGCACATCTACAATGGTGGAAGACCTCAGACTTAATCTTTTCTTAGGAAGAATTGATTCAGGTCTCATTAAACTAGACTTGTCATAGTCATAACAATTATGACTAACCTAGTGGCATGGGTTAGCTCGGATTATTGACCACCTCAAATCAGAACTGAGTCAACAGATATGGCCAGGTAAGTGAGATCGGTGGAAGGGATATGCCATTAACTCATACAAGAATGCATTCAGGTCGAGTAGCTTCTCAATTAAAAATCAGTCGATCGTATGTGCCAAACTTACCTTAGACACCAAATTATTGAGTCAGAACCAATTGGGTTAGCCTACAATCCAGACTCTAACCTCTGAGCCTAATTAGGTCTTGCTTGATCGTGACTCGATTTTGACCCAGACTTAATCCTATTAGGTCGGTCAGTTTAAGCATTATTGATCCCATCTAACCAACTCTTGATTCGGTTTGATCAACCGCTTAGACCTAATTGAGCTACCCAAGCTCGAATTCAGTATTATGAATATGTCTTAGATCTAAAATTCTGAATTTTAGATCTAATTAATATTCCATAATCTTAATTTTTAATTAAGTAGGGTTCATAAATAAAATATGCATAATAAATTCTAGGGTTTCAGGATCTAGGGTTTTGCAGAAAGTAAGTTTTGGGTTTCTAATTAAGAATGAACACGCAGCACCCCTACATGTCATAAGAACATCCCATCAGATGGGAGGAGAGGGCCTTTAAAATCTTCTTCATTCTTATGATTGGACGGCTAAGAGGAACGTCTTAATCAGGAACATGTAATACTACAAAACAGTTTTAGATGTATATCATATATCTTATATACAAATTAGATCTAATCATGGCATATTTTATATACATCTCATATATCGAGTAATGCATATTTTTAGATCTAAATTATCTCATAATAATATAAAAAATTAGATTTAAATTGATCTTATCAAAATAAACTCTAATCTAGATAACTATGTAGAACTATTCTACAACTAGTCTAGACATGCATCAATCATATCTCATATGATGTTTAAAATTAAATAATTTTTTATTTAATATTTTTTAGATATTATTATAATAATTATAATATCAAAAAATAGTAAATAAATAGATCTAAAATATAATTTAATTAAATTAAATTAAAAATATGCAAGACTATTTTATAGAACTATTCTATTTTAGAACTAGTCATGCATATTTTCTAATCTTAGATCTAAATTATTTAATTTTAATATTTTTGATTTTAGATCTGATCACATCTCATATGATATTTGAAATTACTTATTTTTTAATTAGAATAAATTTAAAAATTAGTTTTAAATACTTTAGAACCTTGGCTTTGTACCAGTTGAAGGAAATCCTGATTTTTCAGATCGGATTCATTCAGATCTAATCGGATCAAGAGATATATTTTAAAATTTTTTTTCTTTAATCTGAATCAAATCTAAGATATTTCAGACTTGATTCTTATTTATTCTAATAATTAAAATAAAATCTAGATAAATTTAATTTAATTTAATTTACCTTGATGTAGGGTAATCTTATTATCCTATGATGATCATGTAAGCAGCGAAAGATTCTGGATCTAGCCATGGAAGTGCCAGGCCTCTATCGATATCTACTCAGATTGAATCTAGAGATCCTCTTCTTCTCTATCACATCTCCAAAAATTAGATCTGAATTTAATTTGGAGGATCTTCAAAACATCTTTCGAAGATCAGCAGTTGTCCTTTGCAGCAGCGTAGCCTTCTAGCTTTCAATCACCTTTCTCTCATCTGAATCGCATCCAACTGAAATCCCAAACTACTTTGGGCATGGAGAGGAGATGGAGAAGATGGACTTGGCATGGAGGAGAAAGAGAGAGGCAGCCTTGGGTGTGGGGAAATTCATGCTTTTTTTAAGTTGGGCGCAGGGTCTTATTTATAGACTATGCATGATCCAACTCCTCTTCTTCCCAACCAATCATAATTCTTTATGAAATCATATCTAAATTTGATTGATGGAAATAGAGTCTCTTAGATTCCTCCTTAGATGGCACCTAAGATCAGTCAAACTTGGTTCTTAGGAGGAGTCTATTTGGAATCCAAAAAGGAGATGGAGTCCCTGTCCAATAGGGACTCCTGGGCGCCTCCAGCTTGGGCACACGCCAAGGGTGGCATGCGCCCTCATCCTTGCTAGGTTCTAGCAGGGGGACAAGCCCCCACCAGCTCTCCAATAGGTATGTGACACGTGCACAAAAGTCAAAGTGTCAATGGTCAACATTTGACTAGTCAAAGATCAACTTTTGACCAAAGTCAAAGGACGAGAAATGACAGGTGACCAAAAATGATAGGTATTATCTTACAAAATAAGACAACCCTTTTTTGACCTAGACAGGCTCTAGTCAGACCAAGTGAAGGCTTCTAATCGAGCACAAACTCCTTTGGCTTAGTCAGGATAACTATTTATGATAGTAAAAGAAGAACGTTAGGTTCAATCGAGTGCTAGCATGATTTTCTTGAACCTAATTGAATCTCATTCAGATCAATTGAACTGGATCAGTTCAATTGATGATCACCAGATTCAAACCCTTATTTGTGTGATCCAGTTAGATTCAGTTCTGTATGGTAATGGATATGTCATGATCTCTATCATCGACATCATCGAAACTTCTTTCGATGGATCGAAACTCTTCTGATTCGAACAGCTAGAATGATCGATCATCTAAATCATTCTAATTGCTCCCAAAATCCACCAGTGACACCTAGCAGTATATGGTGGCAACCCATCAGAGCTGAATGCGAACCTCTTGGTGCAGCTACCTGTGTGATTAAGTTCTTCTATCTTGAGCCCCAATCAGATTAGGGTTAAGGTGAACTCGTCAAATCCTAGTTTCTGTCATATGATGTAATCATTCGATTTAGGTCCATTATGAAAATCTAAATAGAATCTCTTTCTATTATTTCACTCTGCCATGGCCATGGGCTTCTGGATTTGATTCTCATGATCATCATAGGGCTGCTCCTCTACCATTGAGGTAGATAGATTCCATCTTGATGCAATCCAATTCCTACAATGAACATGCTATAGCCAACAAACACCTTAGAATTTCGAATGGCTAGGAGACCGAGTAACGGTGTAGTCAAAATATAACACCCTCAAGGTTAACTGTCGATGTACCTCAAGTCAAAGAACCAGACACATTACTACAGTATCGAGTCAGTCATTGACGAGAAGGTAGACTTCTTAATGACTACTCGAGGTGGTCATACTCAGTGCCCTCATTCTCTAATGAGTATCTATACTTTTGCTCTGATGTCTCCACACCATAGACTCAAGACTCATCTACTAAAGAGAAGCGATTGTACACCAACCTTCTAGATCAATCACCATCCTTGTGATGATCCTATGGTCGGAAGCATTTTATGAGTTAATAATGATTATTTATGTCTTAAATTTTTAACTCTTGAAAATATGAATTATCATTACCATTAACTCAAAGGATGTATCACAGACACTAAATACACATATGTGATAGAAAATAATCAATTTTATTGATTATAGTCAAAATTATAATTTTGCCCCTAGAAGTATATTACAAGTGTCAGTCAATTTTAGCTTCTAGGGCACATATATCTAACATATATGAGACTACAACAAAATTGAAGGTTCGTCGAATGAAGATCCGTTCGAAGTGTTAGCTTCTCGTGGATCCCTCCGGATCATTAATCTAAATTTATGCTTCGGATCTCTTGGACATTCCAAGAGATGAGGAATAAGAGAAGGGTTAGAAGAGAAATCCAGCCTTTGGATCTCCCATAAATCTGAAATAAAATACATTAAAAAAAAGATCCTAAGAGAAGACAAATCTTCTTTTTCATGATATCAATGATTGATGCCTTGAAAACATCCTTATGCCAGGACAAAGGGAAGACCTTCTCCCCTATATTTTTCTCATATTTTTAGATCTTACACACTTTAATTTTTCTCATAGAAAAATCATACAAAATATAGAGAAGAAGGATTCTCAAAGAAATCCTAAGAGAAGACCATCTTTTCTTTCCCTTCTCTCATCAAGACATGATCAAATCATGTCCAAAATTGATCTTCATGCTCCAATACCTTGGAGCATAGATCTTCATGCCCTCATCCTCTCTCTCTCTCTCAAATTTTTATCATATAAAAATTATATAAAATAAATAAAAAAAGTACTTAAAAAAAAATAAAGAGAAGATAATCTTTTCTTATCTTTGTTCCTTCAAGATATCAACATTTGATGTCTTGATGAAGATATTTTCTTCAAGAAATTTGGTACCCCAAACCTCCACACCTTCTACTCCTTTTCTTCTAATTTTTTCATAATTTTTTTAGTTTTACACATCCTAAACCTAATAGGAGGCATCCTCCCTTTTATATATGGAAGATTAGGTCAAAACCTAATCTTAAAAGGAGACTAAGGAGGAGTTTTAGGAGATGTCCAAGAGTTGGATGCCTCTCTCCTTATTTTTTGGTGTGAATATCAAGAAACCACATGCAAAATCAAAGAAATTACATGCACAAAAGTAAAAGGGGCATTAAAAAAAATTCTATAAGGAAAGGAGGTGTTTTGAAGAATTGAAACTCTTTCAAAAGGAAACAAAACCAAACCACTTACCAAATTTGATCAAATCAAATTTTAATTAATCTCTTCAGATATTTAGTGCATGGAGAAGCTATTATTGGTGTGGAGAATATTACATAAAGATCTAAAAATAAAATATGGGCTTTGACTTTTATTGGCGCTAGGAAGGAGTGAGAGTCTCAGTTCAACTTTTTGTTTGACTAGGTCAAAACTATTTTGAACCTAATTCAAATCAAATTAAATGCAACCTAATTAAAGATGATCCTAGTCAAACTAGAAGCTCAATTAAATTATATTAAATTATATTTAATTCTAATTTTAATTCTAACTCAATTATGAATTAGGTGCACTCAAATTCTAGTCCAACTATGAATTATTTTTTTCCTTATAATTGGCTTATCCAATAAACCAATTAAACTTAATCTAATTTACTCTAAACTAATTTTAATTAAATTTAATTCAATTAGACTTGATTCAACCTGATTGCGTAATCAAATTGAGCTAATTAGCAATTCAATTGCTAATCAATCCTCCTGTAACACTTGCATTAGGTCAAACATCAATTGCATTGCATGTTTGATCTTAGAATAATTTTTAATCATTGATTAACCATTTGATTATGTTACAATCTCTTATGTGTGTGATCCTATTGGTTCGAACCTAAGTCAGTAGTATAGAAATCAATTTCCATACCAGTTGAAGTAACCATCTAGCAATGGTTTCCGACGTCCGGATAGGTCAAATGTATGCAAAGCAACATTCTTAGAATCCTGACCCATGGTTACCATATAATTCATCCCTTTGATCATTAATACTCAAGATGACTTCGAGTATGCTATCAAAGACTCATACAAGTCATCTTTCTTATGTCTCAAAATTTTGCAAATCTCGTGACTCCTCATGAGGATTATGCAGGCCTAGGTTTTGCTAAATTAAAACATAATGAGATATTCTCTTCCTGAAGTTAATCAGGAGTGGTCAATCCCATCTTGACTCACTTTCATAGGTACTTGACTATACCTAAAAATCTTTCAAATCTATATTAGAAATATAGGTAGTTCAATACTAAAGTACAGTGAGTTGCTTGCAAGTCACCATGGTGATCTCAGATCAGATGGACGTTTATATCCATTAGCCTTAGCTAGCTACTCTTAATAGTATAGTGCTATATTGATCACGTTCAGTATAGATGTACTCCTACACCTCACCTGGATGGCACACCAGTGTCTTCACACCACTTGATTATGAGGACAATCAACGCATATGGCATACAGCGACCTACACTCGATAAGTTATTATCCTTATTAATAACTTATCATTTGGTCGTGAATAATTTAAGAATCATCTGATAAATCCTCTTTTATCAATTGATTATAGTTCTAAGGACTTTATCATAATTTAGGAGTTTATCTAAGGAAGATAGAACTTCTTTGATGATCCAACCAAATAGCTATTATTATTAGATAATTCATATACTAATTCTAATTATCTACTACTTAGATAATTAACTTTAAAATATATTTTCCAACAACTCCTACTTGGACTAAAGCCAATCAGAATGATATTAAATATCCTATCTTCCACTTGAGTTTATAGAACTCCCTAGTTCCGAGGCCTTAGCAAATGGATCAGTCAAATTCTCCTTTTTCATCAATCTTTCAAAGATCGACATTACCTTGATCTAAAATCAAAGATGATAGCGATGCAGAATATGTTGATCTTTTGATTCTTTAGCTTGAGCTATGGCTCTAGTGCTATGATAGAACTAGACCATCGATGGAGGGTGCCACTCCCAACCTGCTAATGAATCTCAGTAATTATACAGCTTACATGGCAGCATCATATACCATGATATACTCTACATCACTAACTGAATAGGCTATAATATTCTGCTTGGAACCTTTCCAGCAGATTGCTCCTACAATTAGGATATGACCAATATTTTTTATTATCATCTTATTCTAAAATTAAAACATCCACATGTTTCAAGTCAGTATTTATATATTTGAGTCACTGGACCTTAATATTTCTTAAATACATGAGGATTGCCTATACAATCTTTTAGTGATTCATACTTAAATCAAACTGGCATCTACTCACTGCATTAGTGAGTATACTATATCTGATTTTGAACATGAAACAAATTAGACGACAGCCAAACCTTTATTCCTTACAATGATGGAATGTCATTTTCGATTAAGAGAATTCCAACCACAGACAACACAAGGAATAACACTATAGAATATTTTGTCCACTTACATATGCAAGATTTATCTTTGTTCATAACAAAGATTACATTCAAAATGTATGTTCCAAAACTTAGATAATAGCCAAACGAACTTTACAGGTCTTTACCTTCCCGTCTGTGCTATTCTGATCCTTTTGAAAATCCATTCACATCCAATGAATTTTATTCCTTCAGCTGAATCATCTATTGTCCATACACCATTGATTTTTATGGTCTTCAATTTAAATTATGTGACTCCAAGCCACTTCTCATAGTCAGACCACTGCATTGCATCCTTATAGGTGATTGGATCCTTGTTGTTCTCATCGAGCTCAAAAGGATCACCATCCCGGACCTAGATATTGAAATATCTGTCTGACTAACATGGTACTTTATCGAATCTCCTTAAAGTGCCACTTGAATGGGCTCCAGATTTGATCTGATCAAATTCAATTCTGTAGGCTTACTAGATTATGTCGATTCTTTTCTATCGGTCAAACTTTTTCAAGTTTAACTTGAAGGCATCAGTTTCTTCTCTAAGAAACTTTTTTCCAAAAGGAATGCCCTACTACTGATGAACATCTAATGTTCTTTAGTATGGTAGAGTTAATAAGCCTCAAACACCTATTGGACCAAGATCCATGTTTATTTGTATGCAAACTTATGACATAGGCCGATCAACCCTAAACCCAAACTCATTGGATAAGTATTCACTTTTTCGATCTGATCGAAGAGTTTCAATACCATTTTCACTTTGTTCTCCTATTTCATTATTGAATCATTTGAACATTTTAAATGATTCAGGTCAGACGCTTCCATACTAGGATAGGTCATCTATAATGAAATATTAATATCTTTTTTGGTACTTAAGTTCATAGGTCCATATACATCACTATGTATGAGACTTAAAACTTTATCAACTCCATCTTTTCCAATAAAAGTTGAGTTTGTCATCTTTCCAAAAAGATAAGACTCATAGATTATCAATGATTCACAATCATTGATATCAAGATTTTTCTCTCAAGCTAACCTATTTATCTTGTTCTTATCAAGATGATTAAGCCTATAATACCAAATATAGACATCTATGACATAATTTAACTTAGATATTTATTAAATATATACATTACATTTAACAAGCTGTATAGATGTTAAATGTCATTTTTATTATCCATGTATTATTGTAATATTATTCATAATAATATCATAACAATCTTCTTTATTGATAAATATTAACCATCTCTAATCGAAAGATCAACAGAGATCATATTTATCATAAACAATGGACAATGGTGACAATCACTCAAAATGACATCTTTTGAAAATAAGCTTGATAATTTCTAAAGCTAGAATTGGAACAAGACTTTCATCCCTAACATTCAGGTATCTCTTATCATTTTCAAACATTCCACTTTTCAATAGTCCTTGCAATAAATTATATAAGACCATCGGTATCTAATACCCAAGTAGTAGAATTATCTATAGAAAAATTTTAAGGTGTTATCATATAACATCCTTAATAAGCAACTCTTACATTTTTCTCTTGTTCAGCCTATTATGGTCAAGAAAAGCAAGATAATTCTTCTTCCTATGATCCAGCTTCTAACAGTAGAAGCAATATGCCTGATTTGGGTCAATTTTGGATTGATTATTTTAACTGGGCTTAGAAGCTCCAATACGAATCCATTCATACTGCTGAATCAAATTTAACTTTTGATACTAATTATCGAAGTTGGGTCCCATAAGTTATCACTATCTAACAATAATTAGAAAAATTAGGATTTAGCCTTATTCTATGAGAAAAGAGAACATAAACCTAAGTATATGAATTATATTAAGCCTAGAGACTTGGACTTTAGTCTTAAGATTCTTTCACTATTTTATTCAAATTGATAGCCTCTACCTCTAATTTGAGAAATTACTTTAATTTTCTAGTAGGTACTAGAATCTACATAGATTGCACACGAGCCCAACTTTGGTTGGCCTATCCATGTGCATCTACGGATATGTTCATTAATCAATTATTTTTCTAAATAATTTTTAGTAATTTAATTTTGCCTCAGAAACTTAATCAGTAGGCTTTGGTCTCCAGTGTAAGGATCCGATTAGGTCCAACCATTAACATGACTATACTTAGTACATCTAACTAATGAATGATTAGACCCAACTTTGGTTGGCCAACCTAACCACCATTAGAGTTATACTTCTAACATATCATATTATGAATGATAATTACTGTTGGGGATAAATTCTGCTTCTGTTGAAGTCTAGTTCGATGCTCAACCTAATGCAACCGATGGCCACGAAAGAGCCTCAGCGGTCGAGCTCCTTCGGACTCCACGGTCGAGCCTTAGTCGAACTCTTTCAGTCGGTCAAACTTCTCAGCGGTCGAGCTCCAGTCGGACTCCCACAGGAGTCGAACTCCTTTCGAGCTCCAATCGGACTTCCGTAAGATCCGAACTTCCTCCGCGCTCTTTCAGCCAGATACCTGCGGAAGCCAAACTTTCTCTAAGCCTCCTCAATGATCGAGCTCCTTCCGAACTCCCCAGCGACCGAGCCTTAGCCACACTCCTCCAACCAAATGCCAACGAGAGCCGAACTCCTTCCGAGCTTTCCCTCGATCGAACTCCTTCAGGAGTCTGAGCTCCCCTGGTATTAATACGTACCGAAGTCTACCAATCAATGCCTATTTTCTCAGGGCCACGACTATTAACTCCGGATGAACTATCACCATCAGTCTGCCATAGATGATGCGATCGAATGACATGATCACTGGCGACACCACTCTCTCCGTAGCCAATCCCGTGCAGCCCACAACCCATCAGTATGGTTGTCACTATCCGCCTGATGATGCCTTCCTCTCCATACCGAACTTCATGCATCCTCGAGCGGCCTGTGGTCGGACGATATGGCCATCACCATTAATCAAGCTTCATCTATATAAAAAGGACCCTTCAGATATGCTAACTCTAAACTCTGATCTCCAATCTCTAAGCTTCACAGAACTCATTTTTGAGCACTCCATTTCTGTTGGCCAGAGCTGACTTGATCATCGAAGGGTCCTACCGGAGCTACCCCCCACCGGCTCCAGATGGAATTTTATTTTGCAGGTCCCCGACAACGATCTCGTCCACCTCCGCTCTAGCTAGATCCGACGATGACCAGATTTTGCATCAACAGAATGGTGCTGGAGGAAGGATCTGAACCTTCGAGGTCCCCTTGTTCTTAAAGGAGTGCCCGATGATGATTTCTCTCTTTTCTCTTCGGATATCTCTCTTCTTCCTCTCAAGAGTTCTTTTTTGAAGAGAAAATGCCTTCAGGAGAGCTTTGACTCGATGATCAACGGCCTTCATGGCCCGATCCCGTCCATATCCATCTGCTCCTGCTTCAGCCCCGCCAACTTAGGTTTCACCTGAAGCCACCATGGATGTGGAGTAGTTTAACTTGCTGGCCCAGCAGGTTCGTGGTCTCGTCAAGATGATGCAGACCGTACGACAGCTTTCGATGAAGACTTTGCCAGCAAACCCATCATGAGAATGCTAGGAACCGACCTTAAGGAAGAGCATTTGGTCTAGCATACCAATCGCTCTTAGGGAAGAGAAATAGAGTAGAAGTTCTCCTATGGAAGGCTTCACAGGGGGATGGAGTGAAGTTTGGCCGCGTTCGTGACCTCCTCAGTGCAAGCAAGGTCAAAGTCTCCCTCGAGCTCGGCATCAAGAAAGCCCCATAGAAGATCTCACCAGAAGGGCGGAATGAAGTTCGACCGCTGATAGGGACACGATGCTGTCGTTAAGACACCGTGTTTATCAATTTAAATCTGACTCTTTACTTTTTAAACTAATTAAAAATTATGAAGAAAATGGTGAGTCGGGTCGAATCCACAGAGAGGCAATGATTTATTTCTAAAATCTTTGATTTTTTTTTTTTTTTAAGAAAAGAAAGCAAAGATTAAAGTCAAAAAATAGATCTATAAATAAAAATAGAATTTAAATTATGCAAAAATAAATTTGATACTAAGATCTACTATTTAGATCTTAGCAACTACTTATAGTAAAATTAAAGAGCAATAAAGAACAAATAATTTAAAGAGCTAGAATTGAAAAGAATAATGAAACTTTCTTTATTAAATTTAAAACTAAGATGCAGAATTTAAATACAAAAAATTAAAGAAAATTTAGAATTTTAATACAAGAAATTAAAGAAAAAAAAAAGACTAGATGAAGATCGCAGATCGGCGTAGGCATGAAGATGGCGTAGAAGATCCGGCTCTTCTTCTCAGCAGCACCGCAGCTTTGAAGCAACCTTTAATCCAGAGCTTGACTTCCACCCTATACCTTAGCTTCTCCTTCCAACCCTCCTTCCTTTCTTAGAGGCTTAGGATCCTTTTTATAGAGCTAGAAGAGGTAGATATTTATTTCTAAAAGCAATATGGGACTAATTCCCTTTGTAATCGTAAAAATTTGAATAAAATTTGAATAAAAACAACTCTGTTACGTCTCTGGTAAATCTGGTAAAATCAGGCTATTCCGATAGAAATCGAACGGTTCAAAAATCATCAAAATCGGATGCCTATCAGCCCAGATCAGCTCGAATTAAATTCTGGCCGTCCGATCGCGCTTGATCGAGGAAATCTGGCCGCAAATCGTGCTTCGGGAGTCCTGATCACCGTCCGGGAGCATTCTGGACCGTCGGATCGAAGCTGGAATCAGGCGCTGCCGTTTGATGGTGATCCGAGTGAAATTGGCAACCGAAAAAAATGCTGACCGTCCGATCTTAACCGCAATCAACCGCAGCCGTCCGATCGCGCAATTACTGTTCCCATGGACCGCGTAGACCGGCCGCACCGCACACCGCAACCAATCAATGCTTCTGTCATCCGAGTGAAATGACCAGATTGCCCTGTGAGCCACGATAAAATTTCTGTAGACCCTTTAAGGGTCTAGGTCCACCACGTGGCAGGCTCTGATTCGCCGGACTTTGCTGAGCTGGCGGTCCACGCCTGGATCGTAGACCGGCTGATGGCTTCAATGACTGAGTCGGCTTTGATGGCTCGGCTTGGCTTGGTGGCTCGGCTTGCGGAGCCGGTTGAGCCATTTTCTTTTTTTTTATTTATTTAATTTTTATTTATTTTATATATTTTTTTAAAAATTCATATCTTTTTCCATTTTAGCTCCGTTTTACTTGAAATTTATTTCGTTGTGATCAAAAAAATGAGCTCTTTCTTTTGAATAATAAAATTTTATTTTTTAATTTTTATTTATTTTTTATTATTTTTTAATTAATTTTTTAATTAATAAAAATATGAATTTTTTAAAAATTATATATAAATTGATTGATAATTCTTAAAAATTAATATAAATTAATTAATAAATTAATACTTTTATTGGTGAATTTACGATGCTTATCACACCCCCCAACTTAAGCTTTGCTCGTCCTCGAGTAAAGAAAGAATTTAGTTTAGATCAATTACCATATTTTGTTGAGATCTTCCTTCACAAAAATAAATCTAGAATTTAAGATCAAAAGTTTAGACAGTATCACTAACTAAGTATTGAGTTTCAGAAGTAAATTTCACGGCAGATTAATCAGAAACTTTCTTAGAGTTCATCTAAAGATTTTCAGCACTTTGTGTCGTGAATACTAACTTAGCATTTGGGTGTTGATTCAAAGGGCAAATGAATCTTCTTTTTATCACCTATTTTGGTTAGTTTTATATACTCCCAAGTTAAGTGCATGAATTAAGGTAGCTTTCACACTGCTTCTTTTTTTTTTTTTTTTTTTTAAATTGTGCTGAGCATCCTGGCCTTCCCTTCACCATTTGATGTGAACTTCTACATTTAAGGTGCAAAGTTCTAGTTTAGGGCAATCCACATATACTCTATTTTTTGCACTTTTTTTTTTTTTTTTTTTTTAGAAAGCAGGTAGCTCTTTCCTTAAATTCAAGTTTCTTTAATTGAAGTATATATAAACCATCAATTTTTAGTGATAATTGAATCCTCAATTTAGCCTTATAATCAAACACCTGCTGTGCTTCATTAGTGTGCATGTGCAAGTAGAAGTGCTGTTAGCCTTTAAATGACCTAAGTAGGTTGCTAATGGTCTGACCAAATAATCTGCTTCTTGACTCGCTACCATTATTAGTTAATACTTTCTAACTTTATTACTTATCCTAGTTTATTTTGCTTAAGATTCTCTTTCCCAAAATATGGTTTGTTCAAAATTTTTATTTTTATTATTATTATTTTTAATAGTTTTATTATTATTATATATATTATTTATTTATTATTTTTATTTTATTTATTTTTTTAATTTTTTTAATATTTTATTTATTTATTATTATTATTATTATTATTAATTTTTATTTTTATTGATTTATTTATTTATATATATAT
>QRFJ01000212.1:0-31342 GCA_006176705.1 Cocos nucifera | reverse complement strand
ATTTTTATTTTTTTTATTTTTATTTTATTATATTATTATTTATTATTATTATTATTATTTTATTATTATTATTATTATTATTTTTTATCCTAACTGAATTGACATTGTCCTTAATAAAAGAGTGTAAATTATGTTTATTTATTTAGCATGGGTCTTGAAGCTTATGATCCTTCTTCCGCTTTTTGGTTCTCCAACTTAGCCTAAAAGAGAAAATAAATTAGATTCAAGAAGTATTGGGTTGCCCCAATAAGCGCTAAGTTTATTGTCTCACCAGACAAGATGCAGTTTAATTTCATGTGGTTCTATTAATTGCACGCGATCAATATTTCGATGTATGATATTCCTTCGATATATGGTTTAAGCCTTTGGCCATTTACCTTAAAAATTTTTAGTCCTGGGATCATAGAGTTAATTGCACCATGTGGGAATACATGATTAACTATATAAGGTCCATCCCATCTGGATTTTAGTTTTCCAGGAAATAATCGAAGCCTTGAGTTAAATAACCAGACTTGTTGATTTGGCTCAAAGGTTTTTCTTGAAATATGTTTATCATGGAAGGCTTTCATTTTTTCCTTAATAATTTTTGAATTTTCATAAGCTTCTTGCCTTAATTCTTCTAATTCACTTAATTGTTAACATCCGATTGGAACCAGCTTTGTTTAAATTGAAATTTAATTATTTATTGCCCAATATGCTTTATGTTCAAGTTCTACCGAAAGGTGACATGCTTTTCCATAGATTTAATCTATAGGGAGACATTCCAATGGGGGTTTTATAAGCTGTCCTATAGGCCCATAATGCATCATCCAATCGATCTGACCAATCTTTTCGATCAGACCTAATAGTCTGTAAATCTCTCTCTTCTTGTAATACACTTCTAGGGGCAAAATTGTAATTTTGACTATAATTAATGAAATGGGTTATTTTCTCTCACACATGTGTATTTAGTGTCTGTGATACATCCTTTGAGTTAATGGTAATGATAATTCATATTTTCAAGAGTTGAAAATTTAAGACATGAATAATCATTATTAACTCATAAACAGCTCCCGACCATAGGATCATCACGAGGATGGTGATTGATCCGGAAGGTTGGTGTACGATCGCTTCTCTTTAGTAGATGAGTCTTGAGTCTACGGTGTGGAGACACCGGAGCGAGAGAGTACAGGTACTCGTTAGAGAACGAGGGCACTGAGCGTGACCACCTCGAGTAGTCATTAGGGAGTCTACCTTCTCGTCAATGACTGACTCGATGCTGCAGTAGTGTGTCTGGTTCTTTGACCTGAGATGCATCGGCAGTTCACCTTGAGGGTGTTATAGTTTGACTACACCATTACTCGGTCTCCTAGCCATATGGAACCCTGAGGTGTATGTTGGCTGTGACATGTTCATTGTAGGAACTGGATTGCATCAAGATGGGATCTATCTACCTCGGTGGTAGAGGAGTAGCCCTATGATGATCATGAGAATCAAGTCCTGAAGCCCATGGCCATGGCAGAGTGAAATAATAGAAAGAGTTTCTATTTAGATTTTCACATTGGACTCGAATCGAATGATTACATCATATGACAGAGACTAGGGTTTGACGAGTTCACCTTAACCCTAATCGAATTCAGGGGCTCAAGATAGAAGAACTGAATCACACAGGTAGCTGCACCAAGAGGTTCGCATTCAGCTCTGATGGGTTGCCACCATATACTGCTAGGTGTCACTGGTGGATTTTGGGAGCAATTAGAATGATTTAGATGATCGATCATTCTAGCTGTTCGAATCAGAAGAGTTCTGATCCATCGAAAGGAGTTTCGATGATGTCTATGATAGAGATCATGACATATTCCATTACCATACAGAATTGAACCTAACTGGGTCACACAAATAAGGGTTTGAATCTGGTGATCATCAATTGAACTAATATAGTTCAATTGATCTGAATGAGATTCAATTAGGTTCAAGGAAATCGTGCTAGCACTCGATTGAACCTAACGTTCTTCTTTTACTATCATAAATAAGTTGTCCTGACTGAGCCAAAGGAGTTTGTGCTCAATCAGAGGCCTTCATATGGTCTGACTAGAGGTTGTCCAAGTCAGAATAGGTTGTCTTATTTGTAAGACATTACCTGCCATTTTTGGTCACCTGCCATTTCTTGTTCTTTGACTTTGGTCAAAAGTCTACCTTTGACTGGTCAAACGTTGACCATTCACCCTTTGACTTTTGACCACATGTCATGCACCTATTGGAGAGCTGGTGGGGGCTTGTCCCCCTGCCAGAACCTGGCAAGGAGAAGGGCGCACGCCAAGGGTGGCGTGAGCCCAAGTAGGAGGCGCCTAGGAGTCCTTGTTGGACAAGGACTCCATCTCCCTTTAGGATTCCAATGAGAGTTCTTCTAAGAATCCAGTTTGACTGGTCCAAGGCACTCTCCAAGTAGGAATCCAGGGGACTCTAATCCCACCAATCAGATTTAGATCTGATTTCACAAAGGGTTGTGATTGGTTGGGAGGAAGATGACTTGGATCACGCTTAGTCTATATAAGAGACCCAGCGCCCAAGTGAAAAAATAATCAAGAAGCAATCTTCCCACGCCCCAAGGCTGCCTCTCTCCCCTCTCTCCACGCCATACTCTCTTCTCCCCTTGCTCTCCACGTCCAAAAGTGTTTTGGATTTGGATTGGTGCGATTTAGATCAAGAAAAGGAGATCAAAAGCAAGAAGGCTGCGCTGCTGCGAAGAACGACTGCAGATCTTCAAAAGGAGTTTTGAAGATCCTCCAGATCAGATCCAGATCTGATTTTTGGAGGCATGATAGAGAAGAAGAGGATCTCCAGATCCAGCCCGAGTGGATACCGGTAGAGGCCAGGCGCTTGCGTGGCTTGATCCAGAACCTTCCGCTGCAAACAGGATCATCAACAGGGTAATAGGATTACCCTATTCAGGTAAATTGAATGTGATTTAATTTATCCTTTTCATTTAATTTTTATTAAATAAATAAGAATCAGATCTGAAGCATCCCTGATCTGATACAGATCTAAGAGAAAAATTTTGAAATATATCTCTTGATCTGATCAGATCTGAACGAACCTGGTCAGGGAAATCAGGATTTTCCCTTCATAGTTCTGGTATTGGGGCCTATTTTGATAATTCTGAACTGGTGGGATTTGGGTCTGAGCCTGAGTTTGTTGTGGTTTCCAAGAGAAATTAGGATGGTTTCTCCAACCAGGATTATATGAATTTGAATATGGGTCATTAAGTGGTTTTGAGTAACCTTGAGCATCTTGGACTTGTTCTTGGATGAGAGGTGGTAATTGTGCAACCGTAGGACATTCACTTACATGATGTGTTGGGCTAGCACAAATAGAGCAAATCACTTGATAATTAGAAGCTGGTGTGTATTGTGCAGGGGATTGTTGACCTAAGTTTAGGAATTGATCTAATTTCTGTGCAATAAGGTCGACTTTATCTAATTTTTGTGCTATTATGTTCAAATCTGCCTTAGAATTGAGTTTCGAAGTTTTGATCTCATAAATTTCTGCCCGTTTTTGTTGAGAAATTGATCTTTCATAAGAAGATAATGAAGCATGGTTAATAGAGTTTTCACTTAAAGTTTCAAATAAGGTATAAGCTTCATCCTCACTTTTGCTCATGAATGCACCTCCACAGGATGCATCAACCATCTGCTTATATTGATCTCCTAAACCTTCATAGAAAGCTTGTACAATTTGCCACTTAGATAGACCATGGTGTGGGCATTTTCTAAGGAGTTCCTTAAGTCTTTCCCATGATTCATGAATTTGTTCCCCTGGAAGCTGAGCAAATCCCGTGATGGCTCGCCTCATGGTATTGGTTCATCCTATGGGATAAAATTTCTTAAGAAATTCATGTTGCATCTCTGCCCATGTTTGAATTGTTCTTCCTAATGTGCCAAGCCAGTACTTGGCTTTATCTTTTAATGAGAAAGGGAACAAGGTCAATCTAAGGGCATCATCAGAAAAATTCTGAATTTTTACCGTAGAGCAGATTTCTAAGAACTCATCCAGATGTTTGTAAGGGTCTTCATTGGCATTCCCATAAAAAGATGGGAGCATCTGGATTGTGGTCGACTTAATCTCTTAGTGACTAGCAGGGATATCAGGTATGTGGATGCAAGTCGATGGGTTGTAGGTGGAAGGAATAAAGTATTCCTTCATCTGCCTAGGTGGTTCTTCACGATTTCCAGCCATTTGATTATCTGGTCTTAAATGAATTAGTCTTTCAATTTCAGGATCTGGTTTAACTAGGTCAGGTAAAAGTGATCTTCTACCGTGCATGTACTAGTGCAATTTGATATATGGTTCAATTTTTTTTTTTAAAATTATTATTATTATTTTTTTTAATTTATTTATTTTTTTAAGAAAAGAAGAGAGAAAGAAAGAAGAGGAAAAAATCCTAAAGAATCTTAAATCTGGAGAAGATAGGGAGGAGTTAATTTTTATGTTAGATATTATTTGGCAAACAAGTTAGGCAATCAATCCTGACTAAGAGTTATCCTAGATCTAGACAGCTCCTAACTGCCAAGATCACCTTCAAGCCCTCCAAATAGAGAATTAACCAATCAACTGGCCAGGTAAGTGTAAAGTCGGTGGGAGTCCCTCCGTTGCTTGCCTTAGACACCAATTATGCTTGGCCAGGTAAGCGAACAGAACCAATTAAGTAACCACCTTCTTTCGGGCCCAATCGTCCCTGAACCACTTTCCTAGACACCAGTCAAATTGATTAATCCTAACTTGGTTCAACTCTTAGGATTTCTTGTCCTATTGAGCTCGAATATCCTTAAAGGTTAATGTCTAATTGATTTTAAGAGTTAAGGTTTGGGTTAATGCAGGATGCTGGTTGGTTGTTTGTGGGCTAAGGAAGGGTGATCAAATCCCCACCTTATCTTGTTTAATGGGTTGTGCCCTTAATTTGGTTTAATATGAAATATGCAAAAAAAAAATTCCAATCAAAGAGTTCTATGCAATTTAAACTAATTAATTAAATTATAAAAAGGCTTACCTTGACTCCAGCAATCACCAAAAATAAGAATAAAAACTAATATGATGGATGCTCTAAATAATTAGGGTTTCTAATCTTGTGATGAGATTTTTAATTAGGTTTATGTAGGTAATATTTTTAATTAATTTAAAATAAAGCAAATATTAAAAATAAAGAAAGAGATTTAGGGTTTAGGAATGATCTCACCGAATAGGATTGAGAGTTTTGTTCGTGCCCTAATCTTCCTTGTTCCTTTTTTTTTTCTTTTCTGCAAAATAAATAAAAAAATAATGAGTAGGCAGTAAAAAAAAAAAATCAAAGAAATAAAGAAATTTTAATTTTTATGCCTCCCCGACAATGGCGCCAAAAATTTGATAGGGACACGATGCTGTCGTTAAGACACCGTGTTTATCAATTTAAATCCGACTCTTTACTTTTTAAACTAATTAAAAATTATGAAGAAAGTGGTGAGTCGGGTCGAATCCACAGAGAGGCAATGATTTATTTCTAAAATCTTTGATTTTTTTTTTTTTTTAAGAAAAGAAAGCAAAGATTAAAGTCAAAAAATAGATCTATAAATAAAAATAGAATTTAAATTATGCAAAAATAAATTTGATACTAAGATCTACTATTTAGATCTTAGCAATTACTTATAGTAAAATTAAAGAGCAATAAAGAATAAATAATTTAAAGAGCTAGAATTGGAAAGAATAATGAAACTTTCTTTATTAAATTTAAAACTAAGATGCAGAATTTAAATACAAGAAATTAAAGAAAATTCAGAATTTTAATACAAGAAATTAAAGGAAAAAAAAAAGACTAGATGAAGATCGCAGATCGGCGTAGGCATGAAGATGGCGTAGAAGATCGGCTCTTCTTCTCAGCAGCACTGCAACTTTGAAGCAACCTTTAATCCCGAGCTTGACTTCCACCCTATATCTTAGCTTCTCTTCCAACCCTCCTTCCTTTCTTAGAGGCTTAGGATCCTTTTTATAGAGCTAGAAGAGGTAGATATTTATTTTTAAAAGCAATATGGGACTAATTCCCTTTGTAATCGTAAAAATTTGAATAAAAATAACTCTGTTATGTCTCTGGTAAATCTGGTAAAATCAGGCTATCCGATAGAAATCGAACGGTTCAAAAATCGTCAAAATCGGATGCCTATCAGCCCAGATCAGCTCGAATTAAATTCTGGCCGTCCGATTGCGCTTGATCGAGGAAATCTGGCCGCAAATCGTGCTTCGGGAGTCCTGATCACTGTCGGGAGCATTCTGGACCGTCGGATCGAAGCTGAAATCAGGCGCTGCCATTTGATGGTGATCCGAGTGAAATTGGCAACCGAAAAAAATGCTGACCGTCCGATCTTAACCGCAATCAACCGCAGCCGTCCGATCGCGCAATTACTGTTCCCATGGACCGCGTAGACCGGCCGCACCGCACACCACAACCAATCAACGCTTCTATCACCGTGTGAAATGACCAGATTGCCCTGTGATCCATGATAAAATTTTGTAGACCCTTTAAGGGTCTAGGTCCACCACGTGGCAGGCTCTGATTCGTCGGACTTTGCTGAGCTGGCGGTCCACGCCTGGATCGTAGACCGACTGATGGCTTCAATGACTGAGTCGGCTTTAATGGCTCGGCTTGGCTTGGTGGCTCGGCTTGCGGAGCCGGTTGAGTCGTTTTCTTTTTTTTTTTTTAATTTTTATTTATTTTATATATTTTTTAAAAAATTCATATCTTTTTCATTTTAGCTCCGTTTTACTTGAAATTTATTTCATTGTGATCAAAAAAATGAGCTCTTTCTTTTAATAATAAAATTTTATTTCTTAATTTTTATTTATTTTTTATTATTTTTTAATTAATTTTTTAATTAATAAAAATATGAATTTTTCAAAAATTATATATAAATTGATTGATAATTCTTAAAAATTAATATAAATTATTTAATAAATTAATACTTTTATTGGTGAATTTATGATGCTTATCAACCGCGTTCGCGACCTCCCCAGTGCCAGCAAGGATGAACTCCCCCTCGGACTCGCCATCAAGGAAGCCCCATGGAAGGTCTCATAGGAGGGCGGAATGAAGTTCGGTGTGAGTGAGGCCGCTGAACTCCCCCTCGAGCTCACCATCAAGAAAGTCTCGACAAAGTGACATGAAGTTCTTCCGCAGGTTTCACAAGAGGACAGGATGAAGTTCGACTGCACTTACGACCTCTCCAGCGTAAGCAAGGCCCGAACTCCTCGAGCTCGCCACCAAGCACGATCAAAGTAAGTACTATCTCTACCATCGTGACCACGACCGCGACATCGAGGAATGTATTCAGCTCCGAGATGAAACTAAGAAGCTCATCAGAGAGGGACGACTGGGTAGATTTCTTCGACGCTAGCCTGAAGCAGGAGAAGATCGGCCAAGGGCATTGTCGTAGCCAAAAATGACAAGGAGGTTGGCCGCCTCATGGCGTCATCAATGTTACCCCTAGAAAAAGTTTGGTACTTCGATGGGCTGTCATATCCCAACGACAAAGTTAAGAAAAGCTTGGTCCAAATTGAGAAGGCTAGAGAAGATCGTCCGGCCTGGGACTTACTACCTGAGGGAACCCGGAGGAACAACGCCTCTACGATCTTGAAACGGAGATGTGCTGCGAGTAACTTCCCCTCGATAAAATTTTTTTCTTTCAATAATATTATTTATGGGTGTAAAAATTATACAATGATAGGAAAGAAGCAGTCAATAGTTGTCATGTTAGGAACAAGAGGAGAACCTCATCCTAACATGGGTAGGTCAAAGACCTTCAACCTCGGCTAAAGATAAGATCTCTCCCGAGCGACCGAGTCAACCTTGGCTAAAGATAAGATCTCTTTCGAGTGACTGCGACAACCTCGGCTAGAGATAAGATCTCTCTCGAGTGACCGCATCAACCTCGGTTAGAGATAAGATCTCTTCTCGACTAGAGATCTTTCTCAAGCGACCGTATCAACCTCGGCTAGAGATAAGATCTCTTTCGAGTGACCGTGATAACCTCGACTAGAGATAAGATCTCTTCTGAGTGATCGAGTCAACCTCGGCTAGAGATAAGATCTCTCTCGAGCGACCGCGATAACCTCGGCTAGAGATAAGATCTCTCCTGAGTGACCGAGTCAACCTCGGCTAGAGATAAGATCTCTCTCGAGCGATCGTGACAACCTCGACCAGAGATAAGATCTCCTAAGATCTCTTTCGAGCGACCGCGACAACCTCGGCTAGTGATAAGATCTCTCCTGAGCGATCGAGTCAACCTCGGCTAGAGATAAGATCTCTTCCGAGCGACCGCGACAACCGCGGCTAGATATAAGATCTCTTTCGAGCGACCGAGTCAACCTCGGCTAGAGATAAGATCTCTTTCGAGAGATCGAGTCAACCTTGGCTAGAGATAAGATCTCTTTCGAGCGATCGAGTCAACCTCGATTAGAGATAAGATCTCTTCTGAGCGACCGCATCAATCTCGACTAGAGATAAGATCACTTTCAAGCGACCGTGACAACCTCGATCAGAGATAAGATCTCTCCCGAGCGATCGAGTCAACCTCGGCTAGAGATAAGATCTCTCCCAAATGATCGTGACAACCTCGGCCAGAGATAAGATCTCTCTCGAGCGACCGCGTCAACCTTGGCTAGAGATAAGATCTCTCCCGAGCGATCGTGACAACCTCGGCTAGAGATAAGATCTCTCTTGAGTGACCGAATCAACCTCGGCTAGAGATAAGATCTCTCCCAAGTGACTGTGATAATCTCGATCAGAGATAAGATCTCTCCTAAGCGATCGAGTCAACCTCGGCTAGAGATAAAATCTCTTCTGAGCGACCGCGTCAACCTCGGCTAGAGATAAAATCTCTTCTGAGCGACCGCGTCAACCTCGACTAGAGATAAGATCTCTCTCGAGCGATCGAGTCAACCTCGGCTAGAGATAAGATCTCTTTCGAGCAACCGTGACAACCTTGGCTAGAGATAAGATCTCTCTCGAGCGATCGAGTCAACCTCGGCTAGAGATAAGATCTCTCCCGAGTGACCGAGTCAACCTCGACCAGAGATAAGATCTCTCCCGAGCGACCGCGACAACCTCGGCCAGAGATAAGATCTCTCCTGAGCGATCAAGTCAACCTCGGCTAGAGATAAGATCTCTCTCGAGCGACCGTAACAACCTCGGCTAGAGATAAGATCTCTCTCAAGCGACTGTGACAACCTCGACTAGAGATAAGGTCTCTCTCGAGCGACCGTGACAGCCTCGGCCAGAGATAAGGTCTCTCTCGAGCTTCGAAGAACCTCGTCCATAGTCCGTTAGGAATAGGAGGAGAACCTCGTCCTAATGTGAGCAAAGTCGAAGGCCTCATTCATAAAGGACGGGATGGAGGGAAGGCTCTGATAATGGTCCTTATGTGCCCCCACGGCCCGTTAGGAATAGGAGGAGAACCTCATCCTAACGCGAGCAAAGTCCAAGTTAGAGCTCCGAAGTCTATAGCTCCAACAACCTCGGTGGGAGATATGATCTCTTCCGAGCGTCCGAGACAACCTCGGTTAGAGATAAGATCTCTCCCGAGCGACCGAGGCAATCTCGGCCAAAGATAAGATGGGAGACAACCTCAGTGACCGAGATAAGCTCAGCCAGAGATAAGATCAAAGATAACCTCGACCAGAGATAGGATCTCCCCCGAGCGACCGCATCAACCCCAACTATAGATCAAATCTCCCCCAAGTCGACCTTGGCTATAGGAGAGAAGATCCCCCCGAGTCAGCCTCGATCGTTGGTGACAATATCGCCCCCGAGGAGCTCAACCTCCAACCTCGACCGCAGGAGGCGAGATCTACTTCAACCTTGGCTGGAGATGAGATTTCCTCCGAGCTTCAATTTCAACATCAACTTTGGCTGGAGATGAGACCTCCCTCGAGCTTCAACCTGAACCAGTACAGAGCCCAGAAGAGGACTTTTGGCAGTCGTCTTTTCTGCACTTCCTTCCTTCGAGTTTCGAACTCGGGAGTGGAGGGACTATTGTTGGGGATAAACCCCGCTCCTACCAAAGTCTAGTTTGATGCTCAGCCTAACACAACCGATAGCCACGGAAGAGCCTCAACGACCGAGCTCCTTCGGACTCCACGGTCGAGCCTTAGTCGAACTCCTTCAGTCGGTCGAACTTCTCAGCGATCGAGCTTCAGTCGGACTCCCACAGGAGTCAAACTCCTTCTGAGCTTCAGTCGGACTCCTGTGAGATCCGAACTCCCTCCGCGCTCTTCCAGTGAGACGCCTGTAGGAGCCAAACTTCCTCCAAGCCTCCTCAGTAGCCGAGCTCCTTCTGAACTCTCCAACGATCGAGCCTTAGCCGCACTCCTCCAACCAAATGCCAACGAGAGCTGAACTCCTTTCGAGCTTTCCCTCGATCAAACTCCTTCAAGAGTCAAGCTCTCCTAAAATTGATACGTACCAGAGTCCACCGATCAATGCCTGCTTTCTCAGGGCCACGGCTATTAACTCCAGATGAACTGTCACCATCAGTCTGCCACAGGCGATGCGATCGAACGACATGACCACTGGCGACACCACTCTCTTCGTAGCTAGTCTCGTGCAGCCCACAATCCATCAGTATGGTTGTCACTATTCGCCTGACGACGTCTTCCTCTCCATACTGAACTCCATGCAGTCCCGAGCGGCCTGCGGTCGAACGATATGGCCATCACCATCAATCAAGCTCTGCCTATATAAAAAGAACTCTCCAGATATGCTAATTCTGAATTCTGATCTCTAATCTCTAAGTTTTGTGGAACTCATTCCCGAGCACTTCATTTCTATTGGCTAGAGCTAACTTGATCGTCGGAGGGTCCTACCAGAGCCATCCCCCACCGACTCCGGATGGAACTTTATTTTGCAGGTCCCCGATGGTGACCTCGTCCATCTCTACTCCAGCTGGATCCGACGATGATCAGTTTCCGCATCAACAATTATATTAGTCAATAAGCACCAAGCCTTTGAGCCTCCAATGATTATTGAGTTAATGGACCCGTTATCATCCAACTTAATGGAAGGCTATGACTCAGTTATCTTCATAACTTTATTATTTTAAGGACCTAATAATTTTAGAAGATTTAAATTATTAGTGATTTAAGAATAGAAAGAATATGGACTAATTTGCTTCCATTGACTTCACCAAGTCAAGTCCTCCCACTGACTTCTCAAGTCGTCGACAAAGACTATAATCAATTTTAGTCCATGGGCACCTAGATTAGTCTCACTGAATAAAATCAATCTCATCGATTTCCTATGTGACATGGATTAGTACGAATCAATGAGCAATCTAATCAAAACTTGATTAACTACATTGGCTAGATAAATAAAATCGGTAGAAGGGTCTGCCAAGGCTTGTCTTAGACACCATTAAAAATGGCCAAGTAAGCGGGCTGCCAATTAAAAACCATCGATCTAGGATGCTAGACTTACTTTAGACACCAATCGATTTATTAGTTTTGATTTGGTTTGCCTAAAGCTCAAGCTCGACCACTAAGCCATGATCAGTATCCATTTATTAGATGTATAGACTTTGATCAACTATAACTATTGAATTGATCTAAAGAAATGACCTAATCCTAATTAACTATTAATTAGGTTTGATCAATTTCTTAACTAAGTTCATATTTAATCTAACCCTAGGTTTAACCTAGTTAAGAAGTTGATCAAAGCTAACCCATTATCCATTAATTCATATTTTATGAAATTATCTTAGGATCTTCAAATCACAAACCTAGATCCTAAACAATCACTTAATTTTTAATTAAGTTCAAGCTTATGAGTTTGGGTGTATGGAACCTCAAAATTAATTTTTGATTTGATCATTTGAAAACATTTTCAAATTATAAATAATTTATATTGAATCATATTCAATATATGATTTTAGATCTGATTTATTTTAATATTTTGATTATATCCTAGGGTTTTGAATCTAGAATTTTACAGAAGTAAGTTCTTAATTTAAATTCTATAAAACAAATATATCATATACATTATAGATTCAAAATAAAATCACATATCAATATATGCAAAATAGGATCTAGATCTAAATATAAAACACATCATCTGGATCAGATCATAAATCATTCAAAATTAAATTTAAAATCTAAAATTAAATCATAAATTATTTTAGATCTTATCTAACATATTTATGATTTAGATTATTTAGGTCAGTACATACTAGGACAACCTTTCCACTATAAGGAGTAAACCTTATAATAGGACAACCTTATAGTAGTATGTGCTATCCGATATTATTTAGATCTAATCTAAATAATCTAAAATAGATCTAACATCTATTTAGTTTTAAATTTAAAATTAAAAAAATAAATCATAAATTTCTTAGATCTAATCTAAATAGTTTATGATTCACATTCAGATCAGCATATATTAGGACAACCTTTCCATTGTAAGGGGTTAACCTTACAACAGGACAAACTTATGACAGTATGTACGATCTTTAGTTAATTTTAATTTTTAGATTTACCCTTAAGCATATATGAATATGTTATAAAAGAATATAGATGCTCTGATATCACTAATAAAAAATATGCAGGGTTTCATGCATAAATTTTAAAATAATTTTTAAATATAACGCAGTGGAACATATAGATTAAACTATTTAATCTATAAATGCATGTAATCAAATTACTAAATTCTACAACTAGGATTTATAATATGTCATAATATATTCTAAATCTAAAAATAAAAGAGTTTGATAATGATCAAATCAATATCATAGATCTACAATAATTCTAGATTTGAAACCTAGATCACATCTAGGTGAGAGAAGAGATCATATCCTTACCTTGCATGGGTCGAGAACTCCATGGTTGATTTTTATTGTTGCCCTTGGAGCCACACATGCATCCAGCCTCTATAGGAGATCCACACGAGATTGCAATAAAATCGAAGGTTCATCGAACGAAGATCCGTTCGAAGTGCTAGCTTCTCACGGATCCCTCCGGATGGTTAATTTAAATTTATTCTTCAAATCTCTTAGACATTCCAAGAGATGAAAAATAAGAGGAGGATTAGAAGAAAAATCTAACCTTTGGATCTTTCATAAATCTGAAATAAAATATATTAGAAAAAAGTCCTAAGAGAAGATAAATCTTCTTTTTCAAGATATCAACGACTAATGCCCTGAAAACATCCTTATGCTAGGACGAAGGAATGACCTTCTCTCCTAGACTTTTCTCATATTTTTAGATCTTACATACTCCAATTTTTCTCATAGAAAAATCATATAAAATATAGAGAAGAAGGATTCTCAAAGAAATCCTAAGAGAAGACCATCTTCTCTTTTCCTTCTCTCATCAGGATATGATCAAATCATGTCCAAAATTGATCTTCATGCCCCAACACTTTGGAGAACAGATCCCCATGCCCTCATCCTCTCTCTCTCAAATTTTTATCATATAAAAATTATATAAAATAAATAAGAGAAAAGTATTTAAAGAAAAAATAAAGAGAAGACAATCTTCTCTTACCTTAACGAAATTTTTTTCTTCAAGAAACTTGGTGCCCCAAACCTCCATGCCTTCTCCTCCTTCTTTTTTGATTTTTTTATATTTTTTTTTAGGTTTTACACATTCTAAACGTGATAGGAGGCATCCTCCCTTTTATATAGGGAAGACTAGATCAAAACCTAGTTTTAAAAGGAGACCAAGGAGGAGTTTTAGGAGGCGTCCAACTCTTGGATGCCTCTCTCCTTATTTTTTGGTGTGAAGATCAGGAAACCACATGCAAAACCAAAAGAATTAAGTGCACAAAAGAAAAGGAGGCTTTGAGAAAAAAACTTCATAAGGAAAGGAGGTGTTTTGGAGAATTGGGACTCTTTCAAAAGGAAATAAAACTAAACCACTTACCAAATTTGATCAAATTAAATTTTAATTAATCTTTTTAGATATTTAGTGCATGGAGAAGCTCTTATTGGTATGGAGAACATCACATAAATATCTAAAAAAAATATATAGGTATTGACTTTTATTGGCGCAAGGAAGGAGTGAGAGTCCCAATCCAACTGGGACTCTTCTTGTTTGACTAGCTAGGTCAAAACTATTTTAAACCTAATTCAAACCAAATTAAATGCAACCTAATTAAAGGTAATTCTAGTCTAACTAGAAATTTGATTAAATTAGATTAAATCATATTTAATTCTGATTTAAATCCTAACTCAATTATGAATTAGGTGCACTCAAATCCTAATCCAACTATGAATTATTTTTCTCTTGCAATTGGCTTATATAATAAACTAATTAAACTTAATCAAATTAAGTCCAAACCAATTCTAATTAAATATAATTCTATTAGACTTGATCTCAGCCTAATTGCTTAATCAAATTGAATCAATTAGCAATCTAATTATTAATTGATCCTCTTGCAATACTTGCATTAGGTCAAACATCAATCGCATTAAATGTTTGACCTTAGAATGATTTTCGATCATCGATTAATCATTTGATTAAGTTATAACCTCTTATGTGTGATCCTATAGGTTTGAACTTAAGTCGGTAGAACAGAAATCAATTCTTATACTAGTCAAAGTAACCATCTAGCAATAGTTTCCGACATCCGGATAGGTCGAATGTATGGAAAGCAACATTCTTAGAACCCTGGCTCATGGTTACCGTATAATTCATCCCTTTGATCATTAATGCTCAAGATGACTTTGAGTACGCTATCAAATACTCATACAAGTCATCTCTATTATGCCTCAAAATTTTAAAAATTTTGTGACTCCTCACGAGGATTATCCAGGCATAGATTTTGCTAAATTAAAATACGAAACATTCTCTTCCTGAAGCTAATCAGAAGTGGTCAATCCTATCTTGACTCATACACCAACTTCACAAGTACTTGACTATACCTAAAAATCTTTCGAACCTATATTAGAAATACAGACAGTCCAATATCAAAATATAGTGAGTTGCTTGCAAGTCACCATGGTGAACTCAGACCGAAGGGATACTTATACCTATTGGCCTTAGCTAGCTACTCTTGATAATAGAGTACTACATTGATCACGTTCAGTGCAGATATACTCCTACATCTCACTTGAATGCCATACCAGTGTCTTCATCCCATTTGGTTACGAGGACAACTAACGCATATGGCATATAATGACCTACACTCGATAAGTTATCATCCTTATTAATAACTTATCATTTGATCGTGAATAATTTAAGAACCATTCGATAAATCCTCTTTTATTGATTAATTATGATTCTAAAGACTTCATCATAATTTAGGAGTTCATTTAAAAAAGATAGAATTTCTATGATGAACCAGCCAAATAACTATTATTATTAGATAATTCATATACTAATTTCAATTATCTACTACTTAGATAATTGACTTTAGGATATATTTTTCAACACTCTCTTGCTGCACATAACCCATCCTCCATCTGAATTGCTACTCTCTCTGGTGCTCCTACAGAAGAAATCCGATCCAAGATCAGTCATCCAGCACTAACCTACTGGACCTCCATGGATCAACCATCTTCATCACCTCCAAGGCTTCACAAATCCAAGCTCTGGTCAAATCATTGAATGCATCCCAGACTACTCCTATCTTCCTACAATCGAAGAACATGTAGTCGCTTCTTCAACTTTCCTTCGACCTTTATCCCTTGGAAAACCTCTCTTCATCCACCAAACAGCCCCACACTGCCTATCTTCCTAGAGAATCCTATCACCCATCATACACCCCCGATCTTTCTAATCAAAATCGATCAAAAAATCATGAACCCAAACCTTCCACCCTAAGAAAAATTCTTTTCATTAATTCTTTCAGCCTCCACCTTTAATCTGCTGCTCCTAATTAGCCAAATCACAGTAATAACAAAGATAGATCCAAGATATACCATGGAATACTTGTGCACATTTTTGATTTCACCTTATATGACTTCTCCTTCTTTTCCATGCACCATCAAGCTCTGAACCAGGCTTTGATATCAATTATTGTGACATCACCATGGCATCATCTCCCTTTGATACCACGTGTTGTGAAAACTCCTGATCTTTAGCATGGATCTGAGGAGAACTTTGACATTCTCTAAGACAGCAGACTATCGATCCACCTAATCTAGATCTGTGATGGGATGCCTCCCTCCTTGGGCTTAAGGGAGGCACCCCCTTTGGGGTGGCAACTTTAGAGAGATGTGAAAAGAGAGATTGAGGAAGAAAAGATCTATATTCCAATCCATATTTTTTAAAATCCTAATACAACATATGCATTTATACATAGCTATTAGGCCCAACCAAAAACTCTCCTAGCTAATCCAATACATGAAAGCACTCACCGAGCTCATGTATACCCATGTTTCCCATGCTCTCATCTCCTGGATCTAAACTCGACCCATATATGTGTTAGCCACCTTAAGACCTTATTGGACCATGCCTTAAGACCTCAAATAGAAAATCCTGTCCAGTTCTGTTTGTCATTATTGAGCCAGCTCTGTCAGTAGCCGAGCTGGCTCGACCGCATCTCGTCTGAACCCTGTCTTTTGTCTGCCTGAGATAGCTAGCTTGACTGCATCTCGAGTTGGCTTGGTCTCGATCCGAACTAGCTCGACTATGTATCTGAGCCAGCTCATCTATATGTTAGCCCCTTATCTTGGTTGATTCTTCTCTTAACTTTGGTCTTTTGCTCCATCTTGTATTCCAGATCTTTAAAGCACCTACCAAGTCCCTCATGGTTCTTATACCTGAACCTCGAGCCTGTGTAGGGCTACACGCAGCCTTCTTCCTAGAATAACTCCTGTCCTAGTCCTAGGACTCACACCTATTCTAGACTCTCGAAGCTAACACCCTGACTCCTTCTATGGCCTCCTAAGGCTTGGGAGTACCACACCAAATCCTACGGATGCCACCTATCCAGTAAATCATTGTACCTCCTTTATCATGATTAGATATTTTATCTCAAGTAATGCTTGAATTTTTTTGATATTGTTGTTCCTATAGGAGCTCGGAGCCACAGCCGTAGATCCGATCTCTTATGTAAACTTGTATGTTAATCCAGTAAACTGAAGAAGATCTAAGAAAGATGAAAGAAGCTAGGATTTTGGCATTGGAACCAGAGAGAAGAGGAAAGAGAGTTAGGAAGAAAAGCTCAATTGTATTCCAATCTTATTGCAAAAGTTACAATATCTTGGTTTATGTATCCTAAAGTTTCTACATGAATCCTAATAAATTCTAACTCAAAAATTTTTCTAGGCTAATCCAATACATGAAAGCACTCACCGAGCCCATATACACCTGATAAGCATCATAAATTCACCAATAAAGGTATTAATTTATTAATTAATTTATATTAATTTTTAAGAATTATTAATCAATTTATATATAATTTTTGAAAAATTCATATTTTTATTAATTAAAAAATTAATTAAAAAATAATAAAAAATAATAATAATTAAAAAATAAAATTTTATTATCAATAGAAAGAGCTCATTTTTTTGATCACAACAAAATAAATTTTAAGTAAAATGGAGCTAAAATGGAAAAGATATAAATTTTTAAAAATATGAAATAAATAAAAATTAAATAAAAAAGAAAACGGCTCAGCCGGCTCCGCAAGCAGAGCCACCAAGCCAAGCCGAGCCACCAAGCCAAGCCAAGCCATCAAAGCCGACTCAGCCGTTGAAGCCATCAGCCGGTCCACGATCCAGGCGTGGACCGCCAGCTCAGCAAAATTCGGCGAATCAGAGCTTGCCACGTGGTGGACCTAGACCCCTAAAGGGTCTACAGAAATTTATCGCGGCTCACAAGGGTAATTTAGTCTTTTTCACTCAGCAACAGAAGCACTGATTGGCTGCGGTGTGCGGTGCGGCCGGTCTACGCGGTCCATGGGAACAGTGATTGCGCGATCGGACGGATGTGGTTGTTTGCGGTCAGGATCGGACGGCTGTGGTTGCTTCCGAATTTTATTCAGCTACAGACATCATGCGGATCACCATCGGACGGCAGCGCTCGATCCAGGCGATGATCCGACGGTCCAGAAAGCTCCCGATGGTGATCAAACTCTCAGGCGCATGATTTGCGGCCAGATTTCCTCCATCAAGCGCGATCCAACGGCCAGAATTTAATCCGACCCGATCTGAGCTGATCTGCATCCGATTTTGATGATTTTTGGACCGTTGGATTTCTATTGAATGGCTGGATTTTATCAGATTTATCAGAGATGTATCAGAGCTATTTTAATTCAAATTTTATTCAGATTTTGATGATTACAAAGGCCATTAGTCCCACATTGCCTTTAGAAGCAAACTTATCCAGCCCTCCTAGCTCTATAAAAAGGACCCCAGGCCTCCAGAAATCAATATCTCCGATCAAGGTGAAGCTTTGGTACAGGGCGAAGCCAGGCTATGGGTTAAAGGCTGCTTCGAAGCAACGGGTGCCGAGAAGAAGAGCCGAGCTTCTACACCATCTTTCTGCCAATGCCGATCCAAGATCAGAGATCAGGCTATTTTATTTTATTATCTTTTCTTTTTAAATTTTATGTATTTAAATTCTAAAATTTTAATTAATAAAAATTTTATTTTTGCATTTTAATTTCTTACTTTTTATTTTTATTGTAATTTAATTTCTGTACTTTAATTATTATTGCTTTGCAAGTAGATGCTAAGATCTAACTAGTAGATCTTAGTACCAAGTTTAAATTTCTGCACCTTTTAATTTTTGCTTTTAATTTTCCGACTTCACTTTTGATTCTAAAACTCTTTTTTTCTTTTTCTTTTAAAAATCAAAGATTTCAAATCTAAAAACACTACCTTCCCTGTGGATTCGACCCGACTCACTACTATCTACGCATTTTCAATGATTTTAAGAAGTCGGATTAAACTGATAAACACGGTGTCTTAACGACAACATCGCGTTCCTATCAAGTTTTTGGCGCCGTTGCCGGGGAAGGCATAGATGCTATTAAATTTTTGATTCTCTTTGATTTTTTTATAAATAAATTATAAATAAAATTTTACTTTTTATAAATATTGCTTACTAATTTTTTTTATTTATTTTGTAGAAAAAAATTAAAGAACAAAAAGAATCAGCAGTTTTGATTTTGGTGAGATCAATCCTAACCCTAGTCCTCTTTTCTTTTTATTTATTTATTTATTTATTTTATTTTTAAATTAATTTAAAAAATATTTCATTTAAACCTAATTAAAAGCCTCATGATAAGATTAGAAACCCTAACTGCTTAGAGCATGCATCATATTAGTTTTATTTTTATCTTTATTTTTATTTTTATTTTTTTGGTGATTGCTGGAGGCAAGGTAAGCCTTTCAGAATTCAATTAGTTGCATGCATCTAGTTTAAATTGCATAAAACCCTTTGATTGAATTTTTTTTTTTGCATATTCATATTAAATCAAATTAAGGGCACAACCCAATTAAACAAGATAAGGTGGGGATTTGATCACCCTTCCTTAGCCCACAAACAATCAACCAGCATCCTGCATTGACCTAAGCCTTTAAATTAAAATCAATTAGACATCAACCCTAGGAAGTCGAGCTCAATAGGACAAGGAATCCTAAGAGTTGAACCGGGTTAGGATAAGTCAATTTGACTGGTGTCTAGGAAAGTGGTTCAGGGACGACTGGGCCCGAAGGAAGGTGGTTTCTAATTGGTTCCGTTCGCTTACCTGGCCAAGCACAATTGGTGTCTAAGGCAAGCAACGGGGGGACTCCCACCGACCTTACACTTACCTGGCTAGTTGATTGGCTAATCCTACACTTGGAGGGCTTGAAGGTGACCTTGGCAGTTAGGAGCTGTCTAGATCTAGGATAACCCTTAGTCAGGATTGATTGACCAACTTGATTGCTAACCAACATCAAACCTAATTAAACCTAATTCTTCTCTTTCTTCTTAATTCTAGGACTCCTTAGGACCTCTTCTTTAGAACTCTTCTTTCTTTCTTCTTCTTACTCCTCTAAAAATAAAATAAAATAAAATAAAATAAAAATTAAATTAAACTAACTAAAAAAATATTAAAAATAATAATTAAATTAAATTAAATTAAATTAAAATTAATAAATAAAAAAATTAATTTATAATAAAATAAAAATAATAAAAAAAATATTCTAAATTTTTTTTGAACCATACATTAGGGTTACACTAATACATGCATGGTAGGAAATCACTTTTTCTGATTTAGTTGAACTTAATTGAATGGTTGATTCACATTAAACATAATAATCAAATGGCTAATCTGAACCTAATAGTCCAAAAATTAGATAAAGTTGACCTTCTTGCTCAGAAAATAGATCAACTCCTAATCCTAGGTCAACAATCTCCTGCACAATTCACATCATCTTCTAATTATCAGGAGAATTATTCAATCTGTGCTAGTCCAACCCATCATGTAAGTGAATGTCCTATGACTGCACAGTTTCCATATTTTATCCAAGAACAAGTTCAAGCTACTCAAGGATACTCCAAATTGATTAATGACCCATTTTCAAATTCATATAATTCAGATTGGAGTAACTTTAATTTTTCTTGGACATCCCAACAGACTCAGGCTCAGACCCAAATTTTCACTTGAGCAAAATTATCAAAATTATGCCTATAATAATGGTCAGCCTAGTCAGTTTAACCAGCCATCATATTATAATCAGCCTTCATACCCACCTCCTCAACAGACCAATCTAGCTGATGATAGATTTAACCAACTTCAACAATTAATTCTAACTCAACAGCAATCTATCGCCAGACTAGAAGCTCAAATAGGATAATTAGTTGAGTCTAACATGAGGAGAGAACTAGATCAACTACCGAACCTACCAATTTCAAACAACCCACCTAATGACCACCAACCACCTGGATTAAATTATCAATCTAATGTTTCATCTAAGAATCTCCAATTTGAGAATACCAAAGTAATTCCTGAACTTAAAAGCTATAGGATTCTTATGGACCCATACCAAGACCAGGTGAGAGAGGCTAGTACTGATGCTAGCCAAAATAAAAATTTAGAGGAACTGGTTAGTACTGAGACTAACCACATAGAAGAACCCAAGCCAAGGAATTAGTACTGATGCTAGTTCCAGTTTAAATGAGATAGAAATAAGGAAAAAAGAGAATAGATGATTTACCCGAGACTTATAAACCTAATGTCCTATTTCCTTCAACCCTAGAAGCTGGTTCTTCTTATAAAAATCAAAAGGCATGTAATGAAATGTCAATGGAGTTGTTTAAGCAGGATCACATTAATTTACCTCCAGAATTAAAACCGCCTTTAGTCACCATTCCAGCACCCATTGAATCAAACTTAACTCCTAAAACTCCATTCATGAGCATTTTAGAAAAACAAATAGGAGAAATTCTTAATAAACATGGGTCTGAGAATGGAATCATAAATTATATCCCTAAAATTAACAAAGATTATATTAATAATGGGATTATAAATCATCTTTCTGAGATTGGCAATCCAAAACCATTGGAATTTGTCAATCCAATATTCGACACAGGATAGTGAGCTACATTGTGTCTGGCTGAAGACGGTAAACTTAGCGCTTGTTGGGAGGCAACCCAATATTTAGTTTTTATCTAATTTATCTTTTTAGTTTATTTTTTTTTAGGATAATTTGAATAAGTTGGAGGAAGAGCTCAAATTTTCAAAGGCATGTGCTGGACTAAAAATATACTGAGTTAGGTGTATTCTTTCATGTTCTTTATTACATCCTTTATTTTTTCTTCTCCATTGAGGACAATGTCGATTAAGTTAGGGGGAGAGAAAAATAAAATAAAAATTTTAAAATTTTAAGTCCTCGAAAAAGTTAGTATTTAGTATTTAGATACTTGATTATGCTTAAGAATCGAATAAAACTAAGCATTTTTAAAAGAAAATTGATACACAGATCAGAGAATCTGTGAGATATTGAGGAATCAAGTATTAAGAAAATTCAATAAAGAGTTAAGTCCAGAACATAAAAATTTTTTTTCTTGGAGCATTTCTAATTATTTCTACTAGCATCAAAGAAAAGTCTACTTTTTATAGGCTTGTGTAGGGTAACTATACGTTTCTTCATATAAAAATTTATTTTAATAAAATAGTTTCCAAGTACTTCTCACTGAGTAACCGGGCCTCTTTGCCTAAGCAAGCATTGAGTTTCGCATCAAAAGGTGGGAAGGGCAAAGAAGCTCGTTGTAAAGCTAGTCTTAACTCGTAGCCTATTTGATTCGAGCTAGTAAGCCCGAGGGGTATTCTATACCTAGTGCCCTAAAGCCAACTGGTTTGGGAGTCATTGGCCCAAGACTCGCTACATGGATCAAATAGAAAGCTTAAGGAGTTAAGACACTCAATAGTGGTACAACGTTAAAAAAAAAAAAAAAATATTGGTTTTCCACCGAGTAACCGGGTCCCGTTGCCTAAGTAAGCAATGATATTCGCATCAAAAAGTGGATAATATGAAAATAAAAATCAATAAATGAAGGACGAAAGTAGCAATACACCTGCCTATATGAAAGTTTAGACAAATCAGAGATAAAAGTGGAATAATTTAGAAAAAGTTCTGAAAAATTTAATGTTCTTTACTTAATTTTTCTATTGATAAGTATTAATACCCCAATGATATGTCTCATTTAAGCTCTACTGAATATCAATGGCCATTTTGAAAATTGCTTAGGTAAAATTCGAAACTCTAAAGTTAAAAGTATTTAAAACTAAATTCTTTCTTTACTCGAGGACGAGCAAAGCTTAAGTTGGGGGGTGTGATAAGCATCATAAATTCACCAATAAAAGTATTAATTTATTAATTAATTTATATTAATTTTTAAAAATTATTAATCAATTTATATATAATTTTTGAAAAATTCATATTTTTATTAATTAAAAAATTAATTAAAAAATAATAAAAAATAATAAAAATTAAAAAAATAAAATTTTATTATCAATAGAAAGAGCTCATTTTTTTGATCACAATAAAATAAATTTCAAGTAAAACAGAGCTAAAATAGAAAAGATATGAATTTTTAAAAATATGAAATAAATAAAAATTAAATAAAAAAGAAAACGGCTCAGCCGGCTCCGCAAGCCGAGCCACCAAGCCAAGCCGAGCTACCAAGCCAAGCCAAGCCATCAAAGCTGACTCAGCCATTGAAGCCATCAGTCGGTCCACGATCCAGGCGTGGACCGCCAGCTCAGCAAAATCCGGCGAATCAGAGCTTGCCACGTGGTGGACCTAGACCCCTAAAGGGTCTACAGAAATTTATCGCGGCTCACAAGGGTAATTTAGTCTTTTCGCTCGACAACAGAAGTGCTGCGGTGTGCGGTGCGGCAGGTCTACATGGTCCATGAGAACAGTGATTGCACGATCGGACGGATGTGGTTGTTTGCGGTCAGGATCGGACGGCTGTGGTTGCTTCCAGATTTTATTCAGCTACAGACATCACATGGATCACCATCGAATGACAGCGCTCGATCCAGGCGATGATCCGACGGTCCAGAAAGCTCCCGATGATGATCAAACTCTCAGGCGCATGATTTGCGGCCAGATTTCCTCCATCAAGCACGATCCAATGGCCAGAATTTAATCCGACCCGATCTATGCTGATCTGCATCCGATTTTGATGATGTTTGGACCATTGGATTTCTATTGAACGGCTGAATTTTATTAAATTTATCAAAAATATATTAGAGCTATTTTAATTCAAATTTTATTCAGATTTTGATGATTACAAAGGCCATTAGTCCCACATTGCCTAGAAGCAAACTTTTCAGCCCTCCTAGCTCTATAAAAAGGATCCCAGGCCTCCAAAAATCAATATCTCCAATCAAGGTGAAGTCTTGGTACAGGGCAAAGCCAGGCTATGGGTTAAAGGCAGCTTCGAAGCAACGGGTGCCAAGAAGAAGAGTCGAGCTTCTACACCATCTTTCTACCAATGCCGATCCAAGATCAGAGATCAGGCTATTTTATTTTATTATCTTTTTTTTTTAAATTTTATGTATTTAAATTCTAAAATTTTAATTAATAAAAATTTTATTTTTGCATTTTAATTTTTTACTTTTTATTTTTATTATAATTTAATTTCTGCACTTTAATTATTACTTTTTATTTTATTGCAAGTAGATGCTAAGATCTAACTAATAGATCTTAGTACCAAGTTTAAATTTCTGCACCTTTTAATTTTTGCTTTTAATTTTCTGACTTCACTTTTGATTCTAAAAATCCTTTTCTTCTTTTCTTTTTAAAAATCAAAGATTTCAAATCTAAAAACACTACCTTCCCTGTGGATTCGACCCAACTCACTGCTATCTATGCATTTTTAATTATTTTAAGAAGTCGAATTAAACTGATAAATATGGTGTCTTAACGACAACATCGCATTTCTATCAACACCCATGTCTCACATGCTCTCATCCTTTGGATCTAAACCGAATCCATACATCAATAGCCCCCTTAAGACCTCTTGAATTAGGCCTTAAGACCCCTAGGATAAGTCCCTATCCTAGCCCAAATAGAACTCATGATAACTCTGCCCTCAGCACTGAGTCGGCTAATCTAAGATTGGGTTGGCTCAGTTTCAGACTGAGCCAGCCCAATTTCTATGCCATACCTGCAATCCCGAACATGATCTTCTATCTATCCTATGTTCTGAGACTTAGCCGATCTAATTTTGGACTGAGCTGGCTAACCTACAGAAAGCTTCTTTTTTGTAGTCTTCAATCTTTCGACTTTGGTTCCTCACTCCATCTTGTCTCCCAGATTTTCAAAGCTACAACCAAGCCCCTCAAGATCCTCAATACTTGAACCTCGAGTCCGTAGAGAGCTACATATCACCTCCATCCTAGGACAACTCCTATCCTAGCCTTAGAACTACATCTGTCCTAGACTCTCCAGAGCCCCTCACCCTGGCTCCGCCCGTGGCCTCCCAAGGCTTGAGAGCACCACACCACCTACAAATATTAGCTTCTATCCCTCTTTGAGTCACAAGAAAACCTAAGAATTTTTTCAATGTCATTCCAAAGGCACATTTGCTAAAATTGAGCTTCATTTGATACTTATGGAGTTTCCCAAAGGCTTCTTTCAGATTGGTAATATGCCAATCTGCTTCAGTACTTTTACCAACATGTCATCAATATAGATTTTCATGTTGTAGTCGATCTAATGCTTGAATATCTTGTTGACCAAGCATTGGTACATAGCACCTATATTTTTAAGACTAAAAGGCATCATTTTGTAACAATACATATATTTTTCAATGACAAAAGTTATCTTTGGGGCATCGTTTAGACATTGTTTTGATTAGATTATAGCTAGAAAAAGCATCCATGAAGGTTAGTAGTTTGTGTCCTGAAGTGGTGTCGACAAGTTGATCAATTCTTAAAAGAGAAAAGCTATTTTTGGGGCAAGCTTTATTTAGGTCAGTGTAATCAATATAAATCCTTTACTTGTCATTCATCTTTTTGACCATTACAACATTTGCAATCTACTTCGGATATTGAGCTTCTTTGATAAAATTAGATTTTAAAAACTTGTCGACCTCTTCATATATAGCTTTTTGCCTCTTTAGAGCAAAACTCCTTTTCTTATGCTGCTCAGGTCGATGCTTAGGATCAACATTCAATTTTTGTACAATAACATCAACAGAGAGTCCTAGTATGTCTGAAGCTGATCAAGCAAATATGTCGGCATTTGTTCAAAGAAGGAACATTAGTTTCTTTTTTAGGTTCGATTTTAACTAAAATCCAATTTGAATGGTTTTCTCTAAATTGTCATCTAGTGGAACAGTAATGAGTTTTTTAGCTAGTTCACCTTAGTTTCTACGGATCTTTGGGTCATCTTTTTGGTCAGGCACTTTAATTGGTAATGCTTCTTCTAGTTTCTTCATCTTTGAAGCTATCCAGAAGCATTGCCTAGCAAGCATTTGGTCTCCATGCATTTGTCTAACTCCATCTCTTTTCGAAAATCGAACCAATAAATTATAGCTGGAGACTATTGCTTGAGAGTATTGCTCCCAAGTTAGCCAAGAATAACATTATAGGCTGACAATATTTTGACAACCAAAAAGATGAGTTGCATAGTTGACTGATAATATTCTCTTCCTATAGTAATGGGTAGCTTAACTTCTCCTTCAATGGCTATAGGATCTCCTGAGAATCCGATCAGTGGTATACCAATCTACTTCAACTGATCTAGCATATTCATTTTTTAGAATGTATCATAGAACAACATGTCAGTAGAGCTTTCATTATCAATAGTATTTTTTTTACATCATATTTTGTTATTGTCATAGAGATGACAACAATATTATTATGAGGAGTTTGAACTACTTGGACATCAATATTGAAAAAAATATATTATTATTAATGCACTGTCTCTTCAGGGAAGGACTTTCAGCTGCCCCCCGAGTTGCACCAAGATCTGAGATCATATTGATGACCCCAATAATAGGCCAATTGTGCTTAGCATCATCATCAGACTTCAAGCATTATTTGATGGTTTGATTGTTGGAAAATACTGTCCTAAAGCTAGTCGTCTAGGTTCTAGATAATTAAGCTCTTTATTGTAATTGTACATGAATCATTTAGTAATAAAAGTTATTTGGCATTTTTCATCATAAGTTGTGCATCATTTATTGAACTTCTATGTTATGATGAAAGTCCTTAGAACTACTTATAATACGATAAAGGAGGATTTATTGTGTAGTTCTTAAATCATGTTTGTGATCAAATGATATGTCATTAATAGGATGATTAATATTTATTGATTATAGTCAGTATGTCTATATGGGTGGTGTATTCCTCTAACAAAGTGTAAAGCACTGATATGACATATAGATGAGATGTAGGAGTACATCATCATCGAATAGTAACTCACCTACTGAGTACTCTATTGTTGAGAGCATCTCGTAAAGGATATGGACATGAATATCCCTCAAACCTGAGATCACTATGATGATTATAAGTAACTCACTGTACTTTGATGCCGAACTACCTGAATTTTTAATTCAATGATGAAAGATTTTTTAGTATAATCAAGTACTAGTTAAGTCGATGTGTGAATCAAGATGGGATTGACCCCTTCAGGTTACTAAAGATAATGCATCACTATATTTCAATTTAGTAAAGCCTAAGCTAGGATAATCCATGTGATGGATTTAAAAGATTGAAATACAATGCGCATGACTCATTTAGGGTTGACAGCAAACCCTCAGTCATCCCGAGTATTCGAGGTCAAAAGGATGAATCATACGGTAACCATGTGCCGAAGTTCTTGAATATTGCTTTGCAAATACTCAATCTATCTGGACGTCGAAAATCATTGCTAGATGATAACTTTGATTAGTATAGAAAAATAGTTCTTATACTACAGGCTTAGTGTTCGAACCTATGGAGTCACGCACTTAGTCAGGCTATGTAGGAAAGAATTGATGATGTAGGACAGCCTAAAAAAAAAAAAGAAAAGACCAAGCTTCCTTCCGTTCGTCAACATTAAATCACGTCCAGTCATGGCATATTATTCTCAGGACAGACAGTATAGTTGCCTATACTCTGCTCAGGAGGTATGACTGATTGACACGGAACCAAAACACGATCAATCTAAATGATGCTGATGAATGTCATTTTAGAGATCAGTAAATAACTAACAATAATAAAGTAAATAGATAGATAGCAAAAATTAAACATGCTCATGAATAATTGCAAAAAAAAAATATAAATGGAATGAAGGATAGCAAAAAATTAAGCCCATAAGAAAATTCAAAAAAAAAAAAAAAGAATCGGATCGTGGTAGTTAAGAACACTCCTATTAGGGCTCTTAATCTTTTAACCAAGCAAATCTATCGATAAAGAACTGGATCTTTACCAACATCGAATCTAAAAAAAAATAAGTAAAAAATCAAAGATTAGTTGAGAAGGAACGAAGGTCCTTGTCAACGTTTGATCTATAGAATAATAGATCACTCTTTCTCTCTCTGCATGATAGATGAAAATATTAGAAGAAAATAGATTTTTTTGTAAGAATAGACTTATGTAGGTAGATGGTGAACGATGATTGAATCAGGTCGTAGAATATGAATCTCAAAAAAATGAAGGTTAAAGAGATAGAAAAAGATGGACCTCGCATCCTCCCCTCGTGGGGCGATTTTGGATCTCACACCATCTCCCTCTTGGAGCGATCAACATAAGTATTTGTAGAAATTGTAAAGTAATTTATTCATTCATTATCTCATTCATGAAATATACATGAGTTTATAAGGATCCTAAGGGTCCTATTTCTTTAGAAATCCTATTTTCTTTATAAGAAAAAAAGCAACCCTCCCAACAAAAAAGTAAAATATTATGTATGGTTTTCAAATACAATAATATATCATATCTATCTTTTATGGAACCATAGAAAAGAAATCTGCCTTTTAATAAAATAAGTAAGAAATCAAAATCTCTTAAGGAATCCTAGAAAAGAAAAGAAACTCCATGTGGGCGCTTGATGCCTGACACAACTTGGCATGAGGATCCTTAGGCATGGCACATGTTGGTGTTAAATATATGTGCCCTAGAAGCCAGAATTGGCTGACACTTGTAATACACTTCTAGGGGCAAAATTATAATTTTGACTATAATCAATAAAATGGATTATTTTCTATCACATATGTGTATTTAGTGTCTGTGATACATCCTTTGAGTTAATGGTAATGATGATTCATATTTTCAAGAGTTAAAAATTTAAGACATGAATAATCATTATTAACTCATAAAATGCTCCCGACCATAGGATCATCATGAGGATGGTGATTAATCCAAAAGATTGGTGTACAATCGCTTCTCTTTAGTAGATGAGTCTTGAATCTATGGTATAAAGACACCAGAGCGAGAGTACATGTACTCGTTAGAGAACGAGGGCACTGAGCGTGACCACCTCGAGTAGTCATTAGGAAGTCTACCTTCTCGTCAATGACTGACTCGATGCTGTAGTGGTGTGTTTGATTCTTTGATCTAAGGTGCATCGGTAGTTCACCTTGAGAGTGTTATAGTTTGACTACACCATAACTCGGTCTCCTAGCCATTTGAAATCCTGAGGTGAATGTTGGCTATAGCATGTTCATTATAGAAACTGGATTGCATCAAGATGGAATCTATCTACCTCGGTGGTAGAGAAGCAGCCCTAAGATGATCACAAGAATCAAGTCCAAAAGCCCATGGCCATGGCAGAGTGAAATAATAAAAAGAGTTTTTATTTAGGTTTTCACATCAGACTTGATTCGAATGATTACATCATATGATAGAAACTAGGGTTTGATGAGTTCATCTTAACCCTAATCTGATCGAAGCTCAAGATAGAAGAACATAATCACATAGGTAGCTACACCAAGAAGTTTGCATTCAGCTTTGATGGGTTACCACTATATACTGCTAGGTGTCACTGATAGATTTTGGGAGCAATTAGAATGATTTAGATGATCGATCATTCTAGCTGTTTGAATCAAAAGAGTTTTGATCCATCGAAAAGAGTTTCAATGATGTCGATGATAGAGATCATGACATATCTCATTACCATACAGAACTGAACCTAATTGGGTCATACAAATAAGGGTTTGAATTTGGTGATCATCAATTGAACTGATCCAGTTCAACTTGATCTGAATGAGATTCAATTAGTTCAAGAAAATCGTGCTAGCACTCGATTGAACATAACGTTCTTCTTTTACTATCATAAATAGTTATCCTGACTGCGCCAAAGAAGTTTATGCTCGATCAGAGGCCTTCACTTGGTTTGACTGGAGCCTATCTAGGTCAGAAAAGGGTTATCTTATTTTATAAGAATACCTGCCATTTTGGTCACCTACCATTTCATCTTTTTGACTTTGGTCAAAAGTTGACCTTTGACTGGTCAAAATGACCATTGACCCTTTGACTTTGTCCACGTGTCATGCCACCTGATTGGAGAAGCTGGTGGGGTTGTCCTCCTATCAAAATTGGCAAGGAGAAGGGCGCACGCCAAGGGTGGCGGTGCCCAAGCTTAGCGCGCCCAGGAGTCCCATCCAATAGGGACTCCATTCCTTATTGGATCTATAGTATCCCTTCTAAGAACCAAATTGAGCTGATCTTAGGCCCATCTAAGGGATGAATCCAAGAACTATATTCCCACTAATCAAGATTTAGATCTGATTTCACCAAAGAATTATGATTGATTGATGAAGAGAGAGTTGGATCGACGCATAAGTCTAATAAATAAGACCTCCCCCACCAAAGAAAAAAAAAATAGGTAGAGAACAATTCTCTACACCCAAGACTCCTCTCCTCTCTCCTCCATAGCCAAGTTCGTCTTTGGGAAATCTGATTTTCTTGATCAATTTTATTTAGATTTGATCAGATCAAGAGATGTATTTCAAAAATTTTCTCTTTGATCCAGATCAGATCTAAGAATGTTTCAGATTATGAATTTAGTTTAGAAATAAAATAAAATTAGATAAATTAATTTCAATTTAATTTATCTTGAAGTGGGTATCTATTATCCGTGACGATCGTATAGCACGCGAAAGGTTTCTGGATCAAGCCACGCAAGTACCTGACCGTCTATCAGTACCACTCAGGCTGAATCTGGATTCCTCTTCTTTCCTATCACATCTTCAAAATATTAGATCTGGATCTATCTGAAGGATCTTCAAATTTCTTTCGAAGATCAGCAGTGTCCTCATGCCAACAGTGCAGTCCTTCTAGCTTTAAGCGCCTTTCTCTCATCTGGATCGCCACCACCAAGGTCCAAACTTCCTTTTGGACATGGAGGTAGGAGAGGGAGAAGGTGGGTTGGCATGCGAGGAAGAGGGGAGAGGTACCTTTGGGGCATTTGGGTTTCAACTTTCTCAAAAATTATTAGAGTTGGCGAGGGTCTTATTTATCAGACTGTTGGTGAATCCAAATATTTCTTCGTTCCAAACCAATCACAACTCTTTGTGAAATCGAATCTTAAATCTGATTGATTAAAATAGAGTCCCTCTGACGTCCTCCTTAAGGATCCTAAGACCACGTTGCAAAGTTGGTTCTTGAAAAACTCTATTGAGATCCAAAAAAAGATGAGTCTCCTGTCAATAGGACTTCCAGGACCTCCAACTTGGATCATGCCTAGGTGGCATGCGCCCTCTCGCTTAAACTGGTTCCTGACAGGGGACAACCCCCACCAGTCCTCCAATAGGTGATGAACATGACAGAAGATCAAAGTATCTATGGTAAATTTGACCAGTCAAAGGTAACTTTTGACAAAGTCAAAAACGTAGAAATGGCACGTGACCAAAATGGCAGTAATAGTCTTATCAAAAATAAGACATCTTTTCCTAACTTGACAACCTATCTCTT
>QRFJ01000211.1:0-109658 GCA_006176705.1 Cocos nucifera | reverse complement strand
GTTTAATTAAATATGATTTAATTAAATTTGATTTGGACTTGATTGGATTAAGTTCAATTGGTTTATTGGATAAGCCAAGTGCAAGGAAGAACTAGTCCTAGTCTAACTAGAACTCGGATTAATCCAATTTTCTAATTTGATTAGAAAATAAATCAGAATTAAATCTAATTTAATCTAATTTAATTAAGTCCTTAAATGGGTTAGGGTCTTATTTAATTTGGTTGGTTAATCTTGATTTTATTTGGTTAAAAGATCTTGTTTGACCAAGTCAAAATAGGAGTCCTAGTGTGACTAGGACTCCCTATCTCCTTGCACCACCTTGGTCCCAATGCCCTCCATACCTATTTTTTAGATATTTTTCATGAAAATTTTCTTTCTTCCTGACTTCCACACCCCCTCTCTCCCTCCAAGTCATATTTCGAAGTTAGGTGGAAGACCAAGTCAAAATCAAAATTGGTTTTGCTTAGGAGTCTATGAGATTGAATCCTTATTGACCAAAACATCTTCTCTTGAGTGCTGCCCCCTCTTTGAAATAATTATTCTCTTATTTCATAAAAATAATCCCTTTTTTTATGCACCCTCCCTTGCTGGTCCATGCCAAAAATTATGGAGGAGGCACCCAAGAGTTGGGCGCCCCAACAACTTTCCATGTTTGGATATTCCTAGTCTAAAAATTTGATCTAAATTGGACTCTTCTTTTTTTCTATTTATTAGATAAATTTTATTCTAATTTTTTTATGGAATATAGAGCTTTAGAAGAGATTTGGGGTGTGCAAAAATTAGAGGAAGAGGGTCCTTGGGCATGGGGGTTCCATAGACACCAAACTAGGTGTCTAGGTGAGAGAAAAGAGAAAAAGAAGAGGGTCTTCTTCTAGGGCTTTTTTATTTTCAATCTCTCCTCCTTTCTTTTGAGTTTTTTTTTTTGAGAGAGTATCAGATCATCAAATTCTCATCTTTCTTCTCATATTTTGGAGAGTCCAAATTTCGAAGAAGGAAGCATCGAATCGACTGTCGAAGAAGGATCAGCACAGTACTAGCATGCTGTGCTGATTTCCTACATCGAACTTCAAATCAGAGATCGTAGGCTCGTATGGATGACTCCTAGATGTCAGACATGTGTGCAGCTCATAACTTCATCCTCAAGCCTGGATCAATAAGTTAGAATATCTAAACATGCTTAGGTAATAGATCTGATCTATAAACTTCATACCTGCATTTGATGTAGTGTAGATCTAGGTTGATTTGATCAACCTTTTTCTTTCTTATTTGATTTTAATTTTAATTTAATATCATACCTTAATCATGTAATAGATCTGAGATCTAGATATTTATATGGTTATTTAAATAAATTTTAGATTTATTTAAGTCTTTCGCTGCAAGATCTTGAAAAAGTTTCAAGATCTACCTATGAAACCCTAGATCTGGTTCCTTCACTAGACACCTAGATTGGTGTCTTTAATATTCCCACACCCAAAGGGTTTCTCTCCCTAATTTTTCCACACCCAAGAGCCCTCTCTAATATCTAGAATCACATAAAAAATCAGCCCAAAAATCTTTTTAAGTAGAGAGTTAGGATAGACTTCTTTTTTAGGTCAAATACCTAGCAAGGAATGTCCAAAAAGGGCAAGACTTGGGGTGCTCAACTCTTGGGCGGCCCCTCCTTTTTTCCAGCCATGGACCACCTACCGTTGGCACACCAAAATCCCACAAAATCCATGAAAAATATCAAAAAAATATCTGGGTAGTGGGCGGCTACAAAGGAAAGAAGTTTTGGTAGCAACAAACTCTATCAAATAGAGTTTGAATTCAAACCTTCTAACCATATTTGACTCGGTCCACAACTAAATGCCATCTAAGGAATAAAGGAGAGCTATGGGTGTGCATGAAGGCTTGGGGAGAGGCTTTTTCATGCACAAAATCAAGGACAAGAGGGCATGGGGACGTTGGGGCTAAGGTAGCGCAAGGAGGGAATCCTAGTCTTACTAGGATTCCATATTTAACTTGGTCAAATATTGTTTCTCAAACCAAAATTAAACCAGAAACAAATCAACCTAATTAAAATAGGTCTTAACCTAATTAAAAATCTAATTAAATTATATTAAATTAGATTTAAATATAAATTAATTTTTTAATCAAAATAGAAATTGGGTTGATCCAAGTCCTAATTGAATTAGGACTAGTTCTTTCTTGCAATTGGCTTATCTAATAAAAAAATTGAACTTGATCCAATCAAGTCCAAACTAAATTTAATTAAATTATATTTAATTAGACTTAATCTTAGCCCTCTAGCTTAATCAAATTAAGCCAATTAGCAATCCTATTGCTAATCGATCCTCCTGCAATACTTGCATTAGGTTAAACATCAATCGTATTGATTGTTTAATCCTAGAATGATTCTTAATTGTTGATCAACCATCCTGATCAGATCATAAAGTCTAATGTGTGTGACCTCATAGGTCCAAACCTAAGTCGGTAGCATAAAAATAAATTTTTGTACCAATCGAAGTGACCATTTAACAATGGTATCCCGATGATCGAATAGATTTAATGTGTAGAACAACATCCTTAGAACTCATGTGGATATGTTTCTATATAATTCATCCTCTTGACCAAAATGCTTCATAGAATACCTCAGAATTCAACTATCAACTCTGATCAGGCTATCCACATTGTATTTCAAAATACCAAATCCATCTCATAGATTATCCTGGCCGAGGTTTTGCTATATTGAAATATAGTGATACATTCTTTTCTAACTTTTTAAGTGGTCAGACCCATCTTGATCACACACCAACTTTGCAAGTACTTGACTATGCTCAAAAACCTTTCATTACTGAATTAAAAATATAGTTAGTCCAGTACTAAAGCATAGTGAATTGCTTGCAAGCCATTGAGGTGATCTCAGGTCTAAGGGACACTTCTACCTATATCCCATCAGAAACATTCTCGATAGCAGAATGCTTTAGAGTTGGTCACGTTCAATGATGATGTATCCTTACATCTCACCTGTATGCCATACCAGTATCTCCACACTTCTTAGTTAAGAGGACAAACAATCTATATGGCACACAGCGACCTATGCTCGATAGATGCTATCATCCTTATTGATAACCTATCATTTGATCGTGAATAGTTTTAAGGACTAATCGATAAATCCTCTCTTTATTGAATCTAAATAGCCCTAAGAACTTCATCACAATAATGGAGTTTGTTAGAAGATGAAAACTTTAAGATGAAAAAGCCAAAAAAATATTTTATTCATCAATAAATTAATTAAAATTACAATATAGCTCAACCATCAATAGACTGATGATGGACTTTAGGACACATTTTTCAACAAGCGATATATCTCATTACCATATAGAATTGAACCTATTGGGTCACACAAATAAAAGTTTGGGACTGGATGTCACTAATTTGACTCATGTAGTCTAATTGATTTGGATTAGATTCAATTAGGTTCAAGAAAATCATGCTAGCAAATGATTGAACCTAACTTTCTCCTCCTAAGGATTTTCTGATTGGTTTGGACTCAGTCAAATTGGATTTGGCTCATCCAGAAATCCTGTATAGATTTATCCTGAACTGACTAGACCTTATTCTGGTCTGATCAGGCCTTGTCCTAGTTTTAGAAGGAAAGGATCTGGATAAGGGGGCATTAAGAGTTGGCGCCCCCACCTTTGACTTGGTCATGTGCAAGAAAGGAAAGAGAGGAACGTGCACCCCCTATTTTTCTTTGAGCAAGCACCCTAGATGATTTTCGGGAGAGAGAGAGGATGCACGCCCCTTCCTAGCATGTGCCCCTTTGAGATAACATTTAGGAGGTTAAGTGGTTGCTCGTTTAAATTTGTTTGAATGGGTCAAATAAGTATTTGAAATAATTCAAACTTGGAGAGAGAGTCCCTGGCACCAAACCACCTTTATCTAATAAGGTGGTGCATGACTAGCCTTCATTTTGTGCAACAAAATAAAGCAAAAATCTGATGGGGCATGTGGAATTAATGAGGAGTCCTTCTGCTTCTTAACTTTGACCCTGTCGAAGTCTAGAAGCCCTAGGACTCTAGGTCTATTGTTTGTCTATAAATAAGAGACCTTGCTAAAGTTTTTGGCAATTCATTCCACTACCCAATGCCCAAGCTCTACTCCTCTCCTCCATGCCTTCTCTCCCTCCTCTAGTCCCTTTCTCCCATGGCTAAGAGTTGGGCCGACCAGTACTCCAAGCATTGAGGTGCTGTCCGTGCAAGTTCAAGTTGAAGGAGTTTCCGATCATGTGTCGATCGGATTGTACTGAAGATCATATCAAATATGCAATTAGGAGATCCGGATCTAATATTCAAAGATCAAATCTAGAAGAAGAAGACCTCCAGATCTGATCCGAGTGGATACTGGTAGAGGCCGGGCATGTGCACGACTCAAGTTGGATCTTGGGATAGTAGTCAGATCATCGCAGCGAGTAAATTATTTACTCGCAAACATATGGTATTTCGATATCCCATTGCATGTTTTGTTTCAAATTTAACAATTAGATCTGAGAACCTCTTAAATCTGATCAGATCAACAAAAAAGTTTTTAAATTCCACTACTTAAATCTGATCCGATCAGGCCAATCCATCAAAACTTTCACTCACAATCTCCCAGTGATGCCTAACAGCATGTAGTAGCAACCCAGTAGAATAGAAAAGTCTAAACCCCAGGTGTAGTTATCGTGTGATCGAGTTCTTTTATCGAGAGTCTCAATAGGATGCAGATCATGGAAACTCGTCAAACCTTAAGTATCCATCATATGGAAGATATAACTAGCTTGACTCCAATCATGAATCCTAATGAAAACTCCTTTCCATTATCATGCTACTGTGGCCATAAATTTTAGGACTCAGTCTCATAGGTAGCATAGGACTACTCCTCTCCTACTAAGACTGATAGATCCCCCATAATTGCACACCCTACTAATATAGCGAACTTACTATAGCCAACGAACACCACAAGATCCTAGATGGCTAGGGATCATATTTATGTTCTATCAAGCTATAGCAACCCCATTGTTAGCAGCTGATGCTGTTGAAAAATAGTGTCCTAAATCCTAGGATATAGATGATTGAGCTCTTTATTGCAATTGTCTATGAATTTTTCATTAATAAAAGTTATTTAGTATCTTTAATCATAAGTTGTGCATATTCTATATCGAACTCCTATGTTATGATGAAAGTCCTTAGAATTACTTCTAAATGATAAAGGAGGATTTATTGTATAGTTCTTAAATCATGTTCATGACCAAATGATATGTCATTATAGAGATGATGACATTTATCGAGTATAGGTCATTGTATGCTATATAGGTTAGTTGTCCTCTTAACTAAGGAGTGTAGAGATATTGGCATGAAATACAGGTGAGATGTAGGAGTACATCATCATCAAATAATGACTTACCTACTGAGTACTCTACTGTCAAGAGCAACTCGCAAAAGGTATGGGCATGAGTGTCCCTATGAGCTGAGATCACCATGGTGACTTGCAAACAACTCATTGTGCTTTGGTATCGAACTATCTGCATTTTTAATGCAGTGATGGAAGGCTGTTGGGTACAGTCAAGTACTTGTAAACTCTATATATGAGTTAAGATGGGATTGACCCCTTAGGACTACTGAAGATAATGCATCCTTATATTTTAATTAAGTAAAGCCTTGGCTAGGATAATCCATGTAATGGATTTGAAAGGTTGAAATACAATTTGATGACTCATTTAGGATTGACAGCAAACCCTATGTCGTCCTGAGCATTCAAGATCAAAGGGATGAATCATGATGTACTAAATCATGCAACGTAGAAAAAAATTGACCTATAATCTAATTATTCAATTTAGAAGTATGTGACTCAATTGAATAAATAGATTAGCTTAATTAAGAATTAAGTTAGAGATCATACGGGATTAAATAGTTGACTATGTCTAGCTAGCACTGGACATGAGGTGCATGTTTAATTTCGAGGATGATTATGATCAAATCTTTGATCCAAAAAATTCATAAAAAAATAAATTTAGCTACTAATTATTTTAGATTAGATCTGATTTAATTGGGCTTAATCAGGTTGGAAATCCAAATTAGACTTGGACATGAACCCTAATCAGATTAGGGTCAGCAGTCTATTTGAAATTGGTTCGAGTTGGATTTGAATCGGACCTGAAATGGATTAAATCCTTAGAGACTGTTGCCCAGATAGACAACCCAAGAGGAGGGGGGGGTTGAATTGAAATTTCAAAAATTTAAAGTAGATATGTATGGTGATAAATGATTAAATCCTAAGTGAATCAAATATGAGAGCAAATAGAAGACACAATCAAGAGCACACACACAAATAAGAGAATTTTATAATGGTTCGGTGCTCTTCCAGCACCTACGTCCACTCTTCAAGCAAACTATTGAAAATTTTACTATAATCCCATAAGATTATAGTCAGATAGTTTTTTTGGGCTCACTATCCAAAAATTTAGTTGATTTTTCTCTAGGTTCACCAACCACAACCTTTACACAGATCAGACAAACTAATCTGAATAAATAGAGGGGAGAAAAACCCTAAAACCCAAGTTTCAGTCCCTGCTGAAACCAAGTACATGAAAAGAGGAAAAGAAATTTTACAATTCGAAATGTCCCTTTGAATGAGCAGAAAAGTTGTCCTTGCAGTTCATTGAAAGCCTCTTTGAATACGTGGAGTTAATGCACTTGAGGGTTCTTCAAAGCTTGAGAGAACTGATTGATTGGAGATTGGGTATTCATTCAAGAACAAAGCATGCTTCACTTTCTCTTATTTTTCTCTGATCAATTAAAAATAAGCCTTCTTTCTTTTATATCTGTAGCATTTTCTCTCTTCTGGTGATGATTGGAGCTCAAAAAAAGTAAAATCCGATCGTTGGAGAGCAGCAACTAATCGTTAGGATCGAAAAAATCCAATCTGGAATGCCCCGCCAAAAGATTATCACCGAGTCTCGAGACCTCTCGATTTGTCTCGAGATGTCTCGCCAGTTTACGAGGTCTCTTGATTTGATTAGGAGAGCTCTCGCCTTCAGTCGTATGAAAAATCAGCTTTTTGAAAAAAATGGCTCGCCTGAGATCGAGACCTCTTGGTTCTGAACGAGATGTCTTGCTGGAACTACGAGACCTCTTGGGAATTCTATGAGATCTCTCACTCTCAGACCACAAAAACTAGGTTTCTGTTGCTTGAGATCGAGGGCTCTTGAGATTCACTCAAGACCTCTCGAAATCGAGCCAGAACTGCATTTGAGACGTGCCAGTCTACTCAAGAGCTCTCGAAAAAATTTCTGAGATATCTCGATGACTGCTCGAAGGCAATTTTGAGAAAATTTTTGTACTAATCAAGGAGATTCGATTTTTATTGAAATTCTACTTTATGTCTTTCTTATTTTGATCAAAGAACTCTCTTTCTTCTGACATTGAAAATACTTAAAATAAAATATATTAGTAATCATTTTCTTTAATATTTGGTCATCATCAAAATCACTAAGGGGGTTCAATAATCTCCTCCTTTTTGATGGTGACAAAATATTAAGCAAGTCATAAAAGGAGTGTAAGCAATATGTATATCATGAACTAATGAATGCAAAATTTTTGTGCTAAAGCTTCCTCTTAATGTATACTCTCATGAAATGAATAGGATTTGAATAACGTTCTTTTTATTTTGTATTTGTTCATTTCAATCATTTCATTTTCTAAAGTCCCTTTTTGTGTATGTTAGTTTGAATTGATTATACATTTGTACTTTGATTTGAATTAATTATATATTTGCTTGAATTAATTATACATTTGCATATTTCTCTTTAATATTTCTCTCCCTTTTTGTCAGCATCAAAATCACAATAATGAGAGGATCATAAAAAGGCAAAAACATAAAAAGGATTGATTTCATTGCAAGATGTAATAATACATAGATTGAGATGTATGTTGGTTTACAAAAAATGAATCTCATACCAACATACCTAAACCGAAAATCAAAACAAAAGAGATACTAGACCTAGTCCTCATCAGAGAGGAACTCAATGATGCGTTCAGAGGAAGATTTGGGTCTAGTAGAAGAAAATGATGGTACAGGAGAAGGTGATGGTCTAGAAGAATAGGTATAGGAGAAGGTGATGGTCTAGAAGAAGATGATGGTACAGAAGAGGATGAAGTTCGACTCAAAATCTACCGTAGGGTGGAAATAAGGACTTCAGTCATGGTGCACTGAACAGTGATATTCTCTTCAAGTCTCTGTGCAATTCTGGCATTCTCGGATAGGAGTAGTTCAATCTTAGCTGATGTATTATGTTGCTCCTTCTCCAAAATTTCTAGCCTTTGGAACAATCCACTAATTTATTGGCTAAGCATTTCTATCTGATCTTCAGTGGATATTCTTTGTTCTTCAATACTTACAAAGAGTTGATGCCTCACACTGGACAGTATATCCATAAATCTTTTAGATACTTTCTGAACCACTTCTTCTACCATTCTTTTAATTAAAAGATCTTGATCAAAAGCTGAGGGAGGTGCTGGTGCAGGACAAGGAGGCACCTGAGGAAAGTGTGGGGAGTTTTGGAGAGTTTGGAGGATAGGTCTCAAAAGAACGGAACAATGAATGAAACAGGGAACCTCTCATAGACCGATTAAAAAGAGAGCCTGCAAGAATCGAGAGCTCTCATTTTAAAGACGAGATGTCTCAAAAACTTTGAGAGCTCTCGCATTTAGCGCGAGAGGTCTCAAAATCTAGTCAAGAGATCTCATGAATAACCTGAGACTTCTCGAGCACAGGGGAAAGAAATCAGAATATAGAAGAAATTTCAAGCAAATTTTTTCTCAAATTTTTTTAAGATGGGATTGAGGGTGTTAAGGATGATGAAAGGCGATAAAAAATGATCCAATAAATTCAAGATTAAACATTTTCAAAGTGGATCACAAATACCAAGTTCATCCTGGATTTTTGAGAATCTATCTTCACTTAGAGGTTTTGTAAAAATATCAGCTAGTTGATTTTTAGTTGAAACAAATTCAAGCACAATGTTATTATTTTGAACATGATCTCTAATAAAATGATGTCTAATTTCAATATGTTTGGTTCTTGAATGTTGAATAGGATTTTTAGTCAAGTTTATGACACTAGTGTTATCACATCTAATTGGTATCTTATTTTGTTTAATTTCAAAGTCTTCAAGTTATTGTTTGATCCAAAATATTTGAGCATAGCAACTCCCCACAGCAACATATCCTTGATCATTGACAGTGCTACAGAGTTTTGCTTTGTGCTATACCAAGTGATCAAGTTCAACCCTAGAAATTGATAGGTGCCTCTGGTACTCGTTCTATCAATTCTACATCCTCCATAGTCTGCATCAGTATCCAATCAATTCAATGGAGGATTGTTTTGAGTACCAAAGACCTAAGTTGTGTGTGTAGATCAAATATCTAAAAATTCTCTTAACAGCTAGTAAGTGTGATTCTTTAGGATTAGATTGAAATCTAGTACACATGCATACACTAAATAATATATCAGGCATACTTGCAGTTAAGTAAAGTAGGGATCCTATCGTACTTCTATAGAGCTTTTCATTTACATTCTTACCATTTTCATCTTTGTCAAGTTTGTATGAGGGGCTCATTGGTGTGCCGATCTTCTTTCCATTTTTCATGCCAAACTTTTTGAGCATCTCCTTGATGTACTTTGTTTGGCTAATGAAAATGCCTTCCTTTGATTGTTTGACTTGTAGTCCAAGGAAAAAATTTAGCTCCCCCATCATGTTCACTCTGCATCAACTTAGCAAACTCATGACAAAGAATTTCATCAGTAGCTCCAAATATGATGTCATCCACATATATTTGAACCATAAGAAGGTCATTATTTTTCTTTTTCAAAAATAGTGTGGTGTCTATACTTTCTCTAATAAAATTATTTTGTAATAAAAATTTACTCAATCTCTCATACTATCCTCTAGGTGCTTGTTTAAGTCCATAGAGTGCTTTATTTAACTTATATACATGATTGAAAAGTGAGTGATTTTCAAATTCGGATGGTTGTTCTACAAATACTTCTTAAGCAATATAACCATTCAACAAGGCACTTTTCACATTCATCTGAAATAATTTAAAGTTCATATAACAGGCAAAAGCAAGTAATAATCTAATAGCCTCTAATCTTGCTACAGGTGCATATGTTTCATCAAGGTCAATTCCTTCTTCTTGATTATATCCTTTAGCAACTAGTCTAGCTTTATTTTTTACAACATTACCATGTTCATCTAATTTGTTCCTAAATATCCACTTTGTACCAATTACAGGATGATCTATGGGTCTGTTTACAAGAGTCCATACATTATTTCTTTCAAATTAATTTAGTTTATCTTGCATGGCTAGCATCCAATTAGAGTCATGTTCAGCTTCTTCTATATTTTTAGGTTCTATTTGAGAAACAAATGCAAGGTAATCAAATGTATCCTTAAAATAGGATCAAGTTCTTATCCCTTGTGAAGGATCACCTAATATCAATTCTCTTGGGTGATTGTGTGCATACCTCCACTCGGGTAGATCTCTATGGTCATTAGATGCTTCATTCTCACCATCATTGCTTTGTTCCAAAATTATTGTAGGTTTATCTTTGTCTTGAATGTTATTATCCTTCAAGTTTAGGTCCATCATCTCATCTTTGAGATTTTCTGTATTATCATCAAAAATGTCTTTCTTTCTTGAAGATTGATTATTAACTTCATCAAAGATAACATGTATAGATTCTTTAACAATCAAAGAGTATTTGTTGAAGACTCTATATTCTTTGCTAGATGTAGAATATCCAAGAAATATACCTTCATCTGCCTTAGCATCAAATTTACCTAGATTATCTTTACCATTATTATGAATAAAATATTTAAAACCAAAAATATGAAAATAATCAATATTAGATCTTTTTTCTTTCCAAAGCTTATAGGGGGTCTTCTTTAAGATCAGGCGAATAGAAACTCTATTTAGGATATAACATGCTGTGTTAATGGCTTCAGTCCAAAAATATTTAGGTAGATTCCCTTCACACAACATGGTACGGGCCATATCAACTAAGGTTCTATTCTTTCTTTCAACAACTCTATTTTGTTGAGGGGTTCTAGGTACTGAAAAATTATGTTCTATGCCATGTTCATTGCAAAATTCTTCAAAGTATTTATTTTCAAATTCTGTGATATGATCACTACGGATACATACCATTGTAGAGTTCTTTTCATTTGTTATTTTCTTGTAAAACTTTGAAAATATTGAAAATACTTCATCTTTACAAGCTAAAAACAAAACCCAAGTGAAACAAGAATAATCATCAACAATTACTAGACCATACTTCTTTCATGCTAGGCTTGTGGTCTTAGTAGGTCCAGACAAGTTCATATGAATCAATTCAAGAGGCCTAGAAGTTGAAATCATATTTTTGGATTTAAAACTCCTCCTAGTTTGTTTTTCAAATTTGCAAGCATCACAAATATGATCAACTTTGAAATTTAGTTTTGGTAACCCCTTGACTAATTCTTTATTATGCAATTTATAAAGAGTATGCATGCTAGCATGACCTAATCTTAGGTACCAAAGCCAACTAGTTTCTTTTACGTTAGCATTCATTGTAACTAGGCATTGGCCACTCTTCATGGCAATTCATCAAGATTCACCATGTAGATATTTCCATGCCTAAATCCAATGAATTTTAAGCTATCATCTAAGGAACTAGATACTTTGCACAAAGAAGATTCAAAAGAGACTTTAAAACCTTTATCACAAAGTTGACTGATATTAAGCAAGTTATGTTTTAAATTATCAACTAACCATACATTATCTATAAAGATAGTAGGAGTAATCAAAATTTTACCATAGTCAATTATTTTACCTTTGCCATTATTTCCAAAGGTGGTTACTCTTCCTTCCTTTTCTTTTAGGATGACGAATTGTTGCTTATCACCCAATATATATGCCTTGAGCAGCTGCTATCTAAATACATACCACTTCTATTTTGATTCTTGGGCTGCAAGGCATTCCTACACAAACAATCAAGTAATAGTTTTAGGTACCCAAGTCTTCTTGGATCCTTTAGGATTGGTAGACATGGTTCCTTTTGGAATCCAAATGCTTTTAATGTGCTTTTCATTAAATTTTCTAGTATTGCATTTAAAAGCCTTGTGTCCTTCCTTTTTGCATCTAAAGCAAATGATATGAGAAGTGCTATTAGAGATAGATGCAGTGAACAAATTTTTTAAAAACTTGGTTTTATCTTTAGATTTATATCCTAGTCTGACCTTATCATAAACTCCTCGTTGATTATTTAAAATCATTTATAATTTTTCAGAACTACAAGTAAATTTTATCAACTAAAGGCTTTAATTTATCCAATTCATCCTTTAGAATTTTATTTTCTTCTTTTAACTTATTGTGGCTGCTAATTAACTCTTTTTTTTCTTTCAACAGTGTTTGAATCATTTCCTTAAGATTTTTATTTTTTGAGCTAATCTTTTTAAAATCTTTCATTAAGTCATAAAAAGCATCTTGAAGCTCATCAAAGATAAAATCTGAGTTAAGAGTGGAGGATACCTCATCATTTTGTACCATGAAATACAAGTTTGCTTCATTTTGATTTTCTTCCTCCGAGCTTGATTCGTCGCTGTCACTCCAAGTTGCTAACATGGCTTTCTTTTTTATTCTTTTTGGCCTCTTCTTCAACAGAGGACATTCAACCCTAAAATGTCCTAGCTTCTTGCATTTGTAGCAAGTGGACTAATCCCTCTCTTTTTCTTTTTCTTTCTCCTTGCAGGCTTCTCCTCTAATGAAGCTCCTCTTCTTGAATCCTTGTCTTCTTCTTTCCATAAATTTCATGAATTTTTTGATCACGAGGGCCATGTCTTCATCATTTTCTTCACTGTTGGATAGATCATCTTCTTCTTCATCAGCTATGGATTTTAGTGCTATTGTTTTCTTCTTGTTGTTGTCTTCCTCATTGTGCCGACTCATGGCAAGCTCATGTGTCATCAAGGATCCAATGAGCTCATCTAGAGATAGTGTGTTTAGATCCTTTGCCTCCTGGATGGCTGTTACTTTGGCTTCCAATGATCTAGGCAAAGACCTAAGGATCTTTCTAATCAATTCACTGTTAGTGTAAACTTTACCTAAGCTTTTTAAACCATGTATAATATCAGTGAATCTTGTGTACATACTAGTGATAGATTCAGTAGAGTCCATTTTAAATAACTCATATTGGTGAACTAGCATGTTAATTTTAGTTTCTTTTACTTGATTTGTCCCTTCATATTTGACCTCAAGTCTATCCCAAATTTTCTTTGCAGAATTGCAAGTGGAGATTCGGTTAAAGTCATTTGCATCAAGGGTACAATAGAGTACATTCATTGCATTTAATTAATTAAGTTTCTTATCTGTTTCATCCCAATCCTTCTCCGGCTTAGGAGAGGATGTGCCATTGACAATGACTGTGGGTATGTGTGGACCATTGATAACGACACTCCATATGTCATAGTCAAGGACTTGAATGAAAATGCGCATGCGAGCTTTCCAATAGGTATAGTTGGACCTATTAAAAAGAGGTGGCCTATTTATGAATTGCCTTTCGACAAGTGAACCTCCTAGTTGGGTTGACATGATCTTTATCTCTTGATAAAAAAATCAATAATTAGTAGAGAACCTGGCTTTGATACCAATTATTGCCCAGATCACCAACCCAAGAGGGAGGGTGAATTAGGTTTTCAAAAATTTAAAGTAGATATGTGCGGTGATAAATGATTAAATCCTAAGTGAATCAAATATGAGAGCAAATAGAAGACACAATCAAGAGCACACACACAAACAAGAGAATTTTATAGTGGTTCGGTGCTCTCATAGCACCTACGTCCACTCTCCAAGCAAACTCTTAGGAATTTTACTATAATCCCGTAAGAATTATAGTCGAATAGTTTTTTTGGGCTCACTATCCAAAAATTCAGTTGGTTTTTTCTAGGTTCATCAACCACAATCTTTACAAGGATCAGACAAACCAATCTGAATAAACAGAGGGAAGAAAAATTCCAAAATCCAAGTTTCAGCCCCTACTGAAACCAAGTACATGAAAAGAGAAAAAAAATTTTACAACTGAAAATGCTCCTTTGAATGCGCAGAAAAGTTATCCTTGCAGTTCGTTGAAAGCCTCTTTGAATATGTGGAGTTAATGCACTTGAGGATTCTTCAAAGTTTGAGAGAACTGATTGATTGAAGATTGGGTATTCGTTCAAGAACAGAGCATGCTTTGCTTTCTCTCATTTTTCTCTGATCAATTAAAAATAAGCCTTCTTTCTGTTATATCTACAGCATTTTCTCTCTTCTAGTGATAATTGGAGCTCAGAAAAAGTAAAATTCGATCATTGGAGAGCAGCAACTAGCCATTGGGACTGAAAAAATCTGATCTAGAATACCCCATCAAAAGGTTATCATCGAGCCTTGAGACCTCTTGGTTTGTTTCGAGACATCTCGTCAGGTTATGAGGCCTCTCAATTTGATCATGAGAGCTTTCACCTTCAGTCGCACGAAAAATCAACTTTCTAAAAAAAATGGCTCGCCTAAGATCGAGACCTCTCTATTTTGAATGAGACATCTTGCTAGAACCGCGAGACCTCTCGAGAATCCTGCGAGACCTCTCACTCTCAAAGCACAGAAACTAGGTTTCTGTCGTCTGAGATTGAGAGCTCTCGAGATTTACTCAAGACCTCTCAAAATTGACCCAGAACTGCATTTGGGGCGTGTCAGTCCACGAGAGTTCTCGAAAAAATTTTGAAACATCTTGAAGACTGCTCCAAGATAATTTTCAAAAAAATTTTGTACCAATCAAGGGGATTCAATTTTTATTTGAATTTTACTTTATGTCTTCCTCATTTTGATCAAAGAGCTCTTTTTTTTTGACATTGGAATACATAAAATAAAATATGTTAGTAATCATTTTCTTTGATGTTTGGTTATCATCAAAATCACTTAAGAGGTTCAACAGAGACCCAATGCACTAGGACTCTCTCTCCTTATGGCTGACCAAGAGGAGGGGTGTTGGTTTATGCACCCCCCTCTTGTGTGCGCATGTGAGGAAGGGAGGGCGCCACTAGGTGGTGCCAATACTTCTTCATGAAGTAATCATCCTTGGATATGGTTAGGACTAAGAGTTCTAACCGATCTGGGTTTGATCAATAGCCTTGGGCATCACCTATACAAATGGGAGGAATTCTTGGCCGCCTACAATCTAGAGAGCTTTGATTTTGTGTGACAAAACTAGGGAGAGCTAGAGAGGGTGTGAGGCAAGAAGGAGTGGTCGTTCATCTTCTTCTTCTTTAGGCATGGAGACTTCTATTAGTTGTTCCTTGGCATGAGGATGTCTCAAGGAAGAGCCAAAGAAGAGATATTCAAATCTTGTTCCTTTCCAAAAGGTGTGATGTCCAAATCTTCATCCCTCTTTTCTATGGTGTCGAGCATGCACGTGAAGTAGAGGGCCTATGCTTTCAGGTCTTGCGAGGCATCAGATTCAAGAAACCCAGTATCCACTGCACATCATAGGTATTTTGATGTTTAAAATTTTATTTTAAACTTGAATCTATTCATCCGATCCCTGACAATCTGGTTCTAAATCGGATCTTTCCCTTCAATTGGTATCAAAGCCCTAGGGTTTTGATCATATGATGCATATAATTATTCTGCAGGTTTACATCTAAGTTGTAATCCTAAAATTTTATGTTAGACATTAATATCTGATTTAAACATATTGATATAAATTTTCTGTTTTGGTTTTAATAAAAAATTTCAAGAAACTAACCAATGGTTGAAATAGTTTGTTATAAGCTTGCTATAACAGAATTTTCTTGTGCAGATTTTTTGTTAGAATAACGGTCCTGATTAAAATCTGATTTTAAATCAGTTTTAACAGAATCTTTTGAAGATTATTTAGGTTGCTAGTTAGCTTTAATCAAAATATGAAATAAATCTATTTTGATAGATTTTCATATTTGATTTTAAACAAAAAAATCTGCACAACATCAAAACAGGTTTAACCAGAATTTTGTGCAGAATTTTTTTCTATGTGTTCATATGAACTTTTGAATAGATTTTTTGTATAATTCTAGATCTGAATCCTTCTTTTATATGCTGTTAATCAGAGGTTCAGATATGAAATAAATGTATAATGCTATGTCCTAATGAAATTAGAAATGAAATGATCATGATTATGTGATGCATATGTTGCAATAGATAGTGTTCTAAAAGATGCCATGCTTTATGTGATGCATATATGCAATTTGGATTAGATTAATTCATATTTAATTATTAAACTATGATCTAAAAATTAGTTTTATAGATCTAAAACTATATGCATGCTTCACAATGAAACCCTTGTAAAATAGTTTTATAAATTAAAACACATGTTTCACACACTTAATTTAGAATTAAGAGATCTAGATTTGAGACTCTAAGATCTAAGGCCATATTTTATAAATCTTGGGTTAATGGGTTAGCTCAGGATCAGGTCCTAAGACCTAGGGTTAGAAATCATATAAATAATAGACTGATTAGAACAATTGATCAAATCTAAACAAATAGTTGATTTTGATTAGATCAATTCTTCTCTTTAGATCAATTCAATAGTTGTAGCTGATCAAGTCCATTATTTTGATTTATCGAATAGAGTGATTATGGCTCAATGACCGAGCTTGAGTTATTAGGTTGATCGAATTAAAACTAATTAGTGTCTAAAGTATGTTTGGCAGTTTTGACCGGTGGTCTTTAATTGGAAGCTACTTGCATAGATTGACCGGTGGTCTCTCATCTTTGTTGTTTCTTCTAGACATCAACTTTTGATGTCAAGATCAAAGCCTTTTCTCCAAGGATCATGGCCTCCAAAGCTTCTCACACCTCCTATTCCTTTTCCTCTGGTTTTCTATAATTTTTCTAAGATTTTTCACATTCTAAAACTGAAATGAGGCATCCTCCCTTTTATCTCTACTAGACTAGGTCAAAACCTAGTCTAATTAGGAAAGCAAGGAGGAGTTTGGTGGCTGTCCAACTCTTGGATGCCTATCTCTTGATTTTGTGCATGGGCTACCAGAAAATAATTCCCAAAAGAAAAAAAAATGGCACAAAAATCATCAGGAGGAATGGAGAAACAATTTCATAAATGAAAGGTGTTTTAAGAATTTGGGACTCTACCAAATAGAGTTCAAATCCAAACCAACTCCAAAATTTGACCAAGTCAATTTTCTTTCCAAAACTATAAAATAGTGGGCATGGCAAACTTTTCTTAGGCATGGAAAAAATCATAAAAATAATCTAGAAATAAATGTATGGCGTGGGCTTTTAGGTGGTGCAAGGAGGAGTCCTAGTGTAACTAGGACTCTTCTATTTTGACTAGATCAAAACATTTTGAACCTAGATCAAAATAATTTTGAGTCAACCTAATTAATAGATATTTCTAATATAATTATAAATCTAATTAAATTAATTAAATTATATTTAGTTCTGATTTTAATCTTAACTTAATTAGAAATTGGGTGCATTCAAGTCCTTGTCTAACAAGGACTTATTTTTTCTTATAATTGGCTTATCCAATAAACCAATTAGACTTAATTCAATTAAGTTCAAATCAATTCTAATTAAATTTAATTAATTAGATTTGATCTCAACCCAATTGCTTAAATAAATTGAGCCAATTAGGAATCCAATTGCTAATCATTTCTCCTGCAATACTTGCATTAGGTCAAACATCAATCATCTTGATCGTTTAACCTTAGAATGATTCTCAATCATTGATTAACCATTCGATCAGCTAACAACCTCTTATGTATGTGATCTTATAGATTCAAATCTAAGATGATAGTATAGAAATCAATTTTCATACTAATCAAAATGATCATCTAGCAATGGTACCCAACGTCCGGATAGATCGAATATATGCAAAGCAACATTCTTAGAACTCTAGCCCATGCTTATCATATAATTCATCCCTTTGACCAATAATGCTCAAGATGACTTCGAATAAGCTATCAACACTCATACAAGTCGTCTCTACTATGTTTTAAAATTTTACAAATTCTGTGACTCCTTACAAGGATTACCCAGGCTTAGGTTTTGCTATATTGAAACACAACAAGATATTCTCTTCTTAAAGTTAATCAGGAGTGGTCAATTCTATCTTGACTTATACACTGACTGTACAAGTACTTAACTATATCATGACTGTATAAGTACTTATACACTGACTGTATTAGTGGGAGGATCATGACAAGCTGGTTAATCTGACCTACTCACTTCTATAAATAAATCTTCTAAAATTATTAGGTTCCTAAAATGAAATAGTTATATGATAACTGGATCATAGCCTCCCATTAAAGTGGATGATAATGTGTAATCAATTGGATAATCATTGGAGGCCCAAAGGCCTGGTGCTTATCGATCGATGAAATTATCATTCATTATATAATCTCTTGGATACATCTTTCTAAATGGTGGTCAGGTGGGCCAACGAAAGTTGGGCCTGATCATTCATTGGTTGGATGGGCCAAGTATGGTCATGTTAATGGTTGGACCTAACTTGGATCCTTTTCTGAGAAGGCCAAAGCCAACTGATTAGGGCCTGGGGCAAAATTTAATTACTGAAAATTATTTAGAGAAATAATTGGTTATGAACCTATCCTTAGATGTACATGGGTGGGCCAGCCAAAGTTGGGCTTGTGTACAGTCTATGTGGATTTTAGTACCTACTAAGGAATTAGGGTAATTCCTTGAATTGGAGGTGGAGGCTATCAATTTAAATAAAATATTGGGATAAACCTTTTGATTAAAGTCCAAATCTTTAAGTTTAATGAATCAATTACTAATTAGGTTTTGATTTTTCTTTGTGCAGACATGGCCACTTCTCTATCACTTCAATCATTGTTGGACAATGATAAATTGGTGAGATCCAACTTCGATAGCTGATACTAAAAGTTGAAGATTATCCTGGAGCATGAACGGATCCTATATATGTTGATGGATCCTACACCTGAGGAGCCAACTGCCAATGCACGTGGAACAGTCTGAGATACTTATTAGAAATGGCTCAGCGATCGAACTACGGTGCACTGCATTATGCTGGCTGTGATGAACGATGAGTTCAGTCGCAAGTTTGAGATAGCTCAGCCAAACAAAATGCTCCGAGTGTTAGAGGATTCTTTTGGCACACCCGATGACGTTGAGAGGCACAAGACTAGTTATGCCATCTTCAACGCTAGAATGGAGGATGGTGCCTCCATCACTTGATCATGTATTGTACATGATCGAGTTGATAGAGCGCTTGAGCAAGCTCGGCTTTTTCTTGCACAAACAACTTAGAACAGATGCAATACTAAACTCACCGCCCAAGTTTTATCTCTCATTCCTTACACATTATATAATGTCAAAGCCTGAAGTGGACTACCATGGGTTACTGGGGTTACTTCATAACTTTGAGAAGGATCACCAACTCCATAAGGAGTCGGTGAACTTAGTGGGAGGTTCATCTTCTCGTTCTTGATCCTTTGGGAAAGGAAAGAAGAATAAGAAGAAGAAAGCCAAGAAGGTGCATGTTCATGCTGGGACATTAGTGCAGGGCCAGACCAAGAAGATCAAGTCCGATAAGAGTCAAGCTGAATGCTTCTTTTGTAAGAAGTAGAGGCACTAAAAGAGGAACAAGCAGAGAAAGAAGTAAGCTGTTGCTGGGCAAGATATCTATATGATAACTCCTTGCAATTTCTCTATTTATGATATTACTGACTGGATATTGGATACCAGTAGCCCTTACCATATTTGCAATTTGTTGCAAGGGTTGCAGGTCAGTAAAAGATTCGAGCAAGATGAGAGATTCCTGAATGTTGGAGATGGAAGACCAATTCCAGTGATTGTCACTTCTATCCTAGTATTTTTTTAAATATCATTTCTATAGGCCTTTTAGCCATAAACAATTATGAAATTTCAATAAAAAAATGAGTTTGTAATATCATTATGAATGGTGTTACTGCTTTCTATGGACAATTGAACAATGGTGTATATATGTTATCACAATCTGTTAATGTAGTCTATTCTACTGGCAAGCATCCTAGATTAGATAGTGTATCAGATATCTACTTATGGCACTGTAGGCTAGGTCATATAAATAAGAACAGGATAAACAAGTTGACTCAGGAGGGAATCCTCGAAGTTAATGATTGTGAATCACTTTCAACCTGTGAGTCCTATCTTCTTGGTAAAATGACCAAGTCACCTTTCACTAAAAAAGATGAGAGAGTCAATGAGCTCTTAGGTCTAGTACATACTGATGTATGTAGGACCAATGAGCACAAGTGCCAGAGGTGGATATCTCTACTTCATCGCTTTCATAGATGATCTATCCAGATATGGATATGTCTATCTGATGAAACATAAGTCGAATTTTTTTGAAATGTTCAAATGATTCCGAAGTGAAGTAGAAAAATAAATTGAAAAGAGTATTAAAACTCTTCGATCTGACCGAGAAGGAGAATATCTTTCTAGTGAGTTTCTTACATATCTAGGAGAGAATGGAATTCTCTCCCAATGGACTCCTGAAACACCACAGCATGATGGTGTGTCTGAAAAGGAGGAATCGAACTTTGTTAGACATGGTCCGATCCATGATGGGATTTGCCAGCTTGCCGATATCCTTCTAAGGATATGCACTCGAATTGGCTTGTTATCTATTAAATAGGGTTTCAAGTAAGTCTGTAGTTAAAATCCCATATGAGATATGGATAAGATGTAAGACAGCACTTTCACACCTTAGGGTTTGGGGGTGCCCGACTTATGTTAAACGGTTAGTTACAGACAAACATGGACCTAGGTCTGACAAGTGTACATTCATAGGGTACCCAAAAGAGACCAAAGGATACTATTTCTACCATGCTGATGAACAAAAGATGTTCGTCAGCCTTAGGGCAATCTTTTTGAAAAAGAAGTTCCTTGATGAAGGAACTGTTGCCTCTAAGGTTGAACTTGATAAAGTTCAATAGATAGAAAGTCCGATACAGAATATTGAACCTAAGTTAGATTTGATCAGATCAAATCCGAAGCCTAGTGATTCTTGGTCCAGGATGGTGATCCCATCGAACTCGATGAGAACGATGAGGACCCAATCACTTATATGGATGCAATGTAGAGATCCAATTCTAAGAAATGGCTATAAGCCATGAGACCCGAAATGGATTTCATGAAGGTCAATGATGTATGGACATTAGTTGACCCACCTGAAGGGGTTAAACCCATTGGGTGTAAATGGATCTTCAAAAGGAAAAAGGATGCAGACGAAAAGATGGAGACCTATAAAGCCCGTCTGATTACCAAGGGGTATCATCAACATTATGGTATTGACTATGACGAGACGTTCTCTCCTATGGCAATGCTTAAGTCCATTCGGATCATGCTTGCCATTGCTGTCCATTTGGACTATGAGATCTGATAGATAGACGTGAAGAGAGCTTTTCTAAATGGAGAGCTGATCGAAGAGGTATATATGATACAATCTGAAGGATTCACATCCACAGATGAGTCCAAGGTGTGCAAGCTTCAGAGATCCATTTATGGATTGAAGCAGGCATCTTGGAGTTGGAACATGCATTTTGATAAAGTAATCAAAATGTATGGCTTCATTAAGAACGAAGAAGAACTCTACATTTACAAATGGGCAAATGGACCAGCAGTGGTATTCCTTATTTTGTACGTGGATGATATTCTCTTAATCAGAAATGACATTCCCGCACTACAAGAAATAAAAGTCTGGTTGTCATCACAATTCTCCATGAAGGACTTGGATGAAGCATCCTACATCCTAGGGATGAAGATCTATAGGGATAGATTTAAAAGGATGCTTGGTATATCCCAATCAACGTACATAGAAACTATGCTGAAGAGGTTCAGTATGGAGAATTTTAAAAAAGGCTATCTTTCGATAGGCCAAGAAATTTCTCTCTAAGAAGGATTGTCCGACAACTCCTGAAGAGAGAGAGCGTATGAGCAGAATTTCATATGCTTCGGTAGTAGGATTGTACAAGATCAGATGTGGCATACTCACTAGGAGTAGTGACTAGATAATAGTCTAACCCTGAAGAAAATTACTGAAAGGTGGTTAAAACCATCCTTAAGGATTTGAGAAATACTAAGAACCAATGGTTGATTTATGGTGAGTCAGATCTGAAGCTTGTGGGGTTTACAGACTCCAGCTTTCAATCTGATCATGATGATAGTAAAAGTATGTCAAGATATATCTTTACTCTAAATGGTCAAGCCATCTGCTGAAAAAGTTTCAAGTAGCATACAGTGGCTGACTCTATTTGCGAAGCAGAGTACATGGCAGCATCAGATGCAGCAAAGAAAGCTGTGTGGCTGAGGAAGTTCATCACCGAGCTTTGAGTAGCATCCTTCATTGATGATCTAGTCTTGCTCTATTGCGACAGCACTGGTGCCATAGCTCAAGCAAAGAAATTGAAGGCACACTAGCGAACAAATCATATTCTGTGCTACTTCCATTTGGTCCATAAGATTGTGGATCGTAGTGACGTCGACCTTCAGAAGATCAATAGAAAGAAAAACCTAGCCGACCCCTTCGCTAAAGCCTTGGCAATCAAGGAGTTCGACAACCATAAGTCGAAGATGGGTATTACATACTATGTCGAGTGACTTTAGGATAAGTGAAAGTTGTTAAAAATTATGTACCAAAGTCAATCATCAGTCTGCTGATGGTTGAGATATTGTAATCGATTTATTAATTAATAAAAAATATTTTAGCATCTTTTTTCATCACAAGTTTACATCTTCTAATGAACTCCATTATTGTGATGAAGTCCTTAGGACTATTTAGTTTCGATAAAGAGAGGATTTATCGATTAGTCCTTAAATTTATTCACGACCAAATGATAGGCTGTTAATTAGGATGACAGCATCTATCGAGTATAGGTTGCTATATGCCATATAGGTTGGTTGTCCTCTTAATCAAAGTGTGTGGAGACACTGGTATGGCATACAGATGAGATGTATGGGTTCATCATCATTGAACGTGATCAACTCCAGAGCATTCTACTATCGAGAATGTCTCTGATGGGATATAGGTATAAGTATCCCTTAGACCTGAGATCACCTCAGTGACTTGCAAGCAACTCACTGTGCTTTGGTACCGAACTAACTGAATTTCTAATTCAGTAATAGAAGGCTTCTAGGCATAGTCAAGTACTTGCAAAGTCGGAGTGTGATCAATATGAAATTGACCACTCCAAGAGTTGGAGAGAATGTGTCGCTGTATTTCAAAATAACAAAAACTTGGCCAGGGTAATCCATCAGATGGATTTGATATTTTGAAATATAATATGGACAATCTGATCAGAGTTGACAGTTGAACTCTAATGTATCCTACAAGCATTGTGGTCAAGGGGATGAATTATATGAAAACTATATCCACATGGATTCTAAGGATGGTTTTCTACACCTTCGACCTATCCGACTATCGAGTATCATTGCTAGATGGTCACTTTGATTGGTACAGAAATTTATTTCTGTGCTACCGACTTAGGTTCAGACCTATGAGGTCACATACATTAGAGCTTACAATCTGATCGGATGGTTGATCAATGATTAAGAATCATTCTAAAGTTAAACCATTAATACGATTGGTGTTTAACCTAGTGCAAGTGTTGCAGGAGGATCGATTAGCAATTAGATTGCTAATTGAATTAATTTGATTAAGCCAATAGATTGAGATTAAGTCTAATTAAATATAATTTAATTAGATTTGGTTTGGGCTTGATTGGATCAAGTTCAATTGATTTATTGGATAAGCCAAGTGCAAGGAAGAACTAGTCCTAGTCTAACTAGGACTCGAATTAACCCAGTTTTCTAGTTTGATTAGAAAATAAATCAAAATTAAATCTAATTTAATTTGATTTAATTAAGTTCTTAAATGGGTTAGGGCCTTATTTAATTGGGTTGGTTTAATCTTGATTTTATTTGGTTAAAAGATCTTGTTTAACCAAGTCAGAATAGCAGTCCTAATGTGACTAGGACTCCCTATCTCCTTGCGCCACCTTGGTACCATCACCTTCCATACCTATTTTTTAGGTATTTTTCATGGAAAATCCCTTTTTGGAAAAGGAAGTGAGAGAGCCAATGAACTCTTAGGTCTGAGCACAAGTGCCAGAGGTAGATATGTCTACTTCATCACTTTCACAGATGATCTATCCAGATATGGATATGTCTATCTGATGAAACACATAAGTCAGATTCTTTTGAATTGTTCAAACGATTCCAAAGTGAAGTAGAAAAATAAACTGGAAAGAGTATTAAAACTCTTTGGTTTGATCGAGGAGGAGAATATCTTTCTGATGAGTTTCTCATATATCTAGGAGAGAATAGAATTCTCTCCCAATGGACTCCTCCTGGAACAGAGCTCATTTGTGAGAGAGCCATTTATGGTATTGACAATGATAAGACATTCTCCCCTATGGCAATGCTCAAGTCTATTCGGATCATGCTTGCCATTGCTGCCCATCTGAACTATGAAATCTGGCAGATAGATGTGAAGACAGCTTTTCTAAATGAAGAGCTGATCGAAGAGGTGTATATGATACAACCTGAAGAGTTTACATCCATAGATGAGTCCAAGGTGTGCAAGCTTAAGAGATTCATTTATGGATTGAAGCAGGCATCTCGGAGTTGGAACATGCATTTTGATAAAGTGATCAAAACATATGGCTTCGTTAAGAACGGAGAAGAACCCTGTATTTACAAATGGGCAAATGGTCCAGCAATGGTATTCCTTATTTTGTATGTGGACGATATTCTCTTAATCGAAAATGATATCCCCATATTATAAGGAATAAAAGTCTGGTTGTCATTACAGTTTTCCATGAAGGACTTAGGTGAAGCATCCCACATCCTAGGGATGAAGATCTATAGGAATAGATCTAAAAGGATTCTTGGCATATTCCAATCCACGTACATAGAAATTATGCTAAAGAGGTTCGGCATGGAGAATTCTAAAAAGGACTATCTTCCAATAGGCCAAGAAATTTCTCTTTAAGAAGGATTGTCCGACAACTCCTAAAGAGAGAGAGTGTATGAGTAGAATTTCATATGCTTTGGTAGTGGGATCTATTATATGTGCAATGACATGTACGAGACCAGACGTGGCATACACTAGGAGTAGTGAGTAGATACCAGTCTGACCCTAGAGAAAATCATTGAAAGGTGGTTAAAACCATCCTTAAGTATTTGAGAAATACTAAGGACCTATGGTTGGTTTATGGTGAGTCAGATCTAAAGCTTATGGGGTTTACAGACTCCAGCTTTCAATTTGATCATGATGATAGTAAAAATGTGTCGGGGTATATCTTTACTCTAAATGGTGGCGCAATCTGCTGAAAAAATTTCAAACAGCATATAGTGGCTGACTCTATTTGCAAAGCAAAGTACATGACAACATCAGATGCAGCAAAGAAAGCTGTATGGCTAAGAAAGTTCATCATTGAGCTTGGAGTAGCACCCTCCATTGACGGTCCAGTCTTGCTCTACTGCGACAACACTAGCTCCATAGCTCAAGCAAAGAAATCGAAGGCACACCAGCGAACAAAGCACATTCTGCACCGCTTCCGTTTGGTCCATGAGATCGTGGATCATGGTGACATCGATCTCAGAAGATTGATGGAAAGGAGAACCTAGCCGAGTTCTTCACTAATGCCCTGGCAATCAAGGAGTTTGACAACCATAAGTTGAAGATGGGTATTAGATACAGTGTCTAGTGGCTTTAGGACAAGTGGAAGTTGTTGAAAATTATGTTCCAAAATCAATCATTAGCCTGTTGATGGTTGAGATATTGTAATTAATTTATTAATTAATGAAAAATATTTTGGCATCATTTTCATCATAAGTTTACATCTTCTAATGACCTCCTTTGTTGTAATGAAGTCCTAGGACTATTTAGTTTCGATAAAGAGAGGATTTATCGATTAGTCCTTAAAGTTATTCACAACCAAATGATAGGCTGTTAATTAGGACGATAGCATCTATCGAGCATAGGTTGCTATATGCCTTATAGGTGTTAGATATGTGTGTCCTAGAAGCAAGAATTGACTGACACTTATAATACAATTCTAGGGGCAAAATTATAATTTTAACTATAAATAATAAAATAGGTTATTTTCTATCATAAATGTGTATTTAGTGTCTATGATACATCCTTGAGTTAATGATAATGATAATTTATATTTTCAAGAGTCAAAAATTCAAGACATGAATTTTTATTTATTAACTCATAAAATCCTCCTGACCGTAGGATCGTCATGAGGATGGTGATTGGTCTAGAAGGTTAGTGTACAATTGCTTCTTATGAGTAGATGAGTCTTGAGTCTATAATATAGAGACATCGGAGCGAGAGTATAGGTATTCGTTAGAGAACGAGGGCACTGAGCGTGACCACCTTGAGCAGTTATAAGGAAGTCTACCTTCTTATCGATGACTGAATCAAAGCTGCAGTGGTGTGTCTGATTCTTTGACCTGAGGTGCATCGGCAATTTACCTTGAGGGTGTTATAGTTTGACTACACCATGACTCGGTCTCCTAGCCATTCGGAATCTTGAGGTATATGTTGGCTATATAGCATGTTCATTGTAGGAATTGGATTGCACCAAGAGGAAATCTATCTACCTCGGTCGATGAGGTGCAGCCCTATGATGATCATGAGAATCAAGTCCATAAGCCCATGGCCATGGCAGAGTAAAATAATAGAAAGAGTTTCTATTAAAGTTTTCACATCGGACTTGAATCGAATGATTAAATCATATGATAGAAATTAGGATTTGACGAGTTCACCTTAATCCTAATTTGATCGGAGCTCAAGATGGAAGAACTTAATCACACAAGTAGCTACACCAAGAGGTTCATTTTTAGTTTTGATGGGTTGCCATCATATACTACTAGGTATCGTTGGTGGATTATGGAAGCAATTAGAATGATTTAGCTAATCGATCATTCTAGTTGTCTGAATCAGAAGAGTTCTAATCCATCGAAAGGAGTTTCGATGATGTCGATGATGGAGATCACGACATATCCCATTACCATACAGAACTAAACCTAACTGGATCACAAAAATAAGGGTTTGGATCTGGATATCATCAGTTGAACTATCCCAGTTCAATTGATTTGAATTAGATTCAAATAGGTTCAAGGAAATCAGGCTAGCACACGATTGAACCTAACGTTCTCCTTTTATTATATTTAAAAGTTGTCTCGACTGAGTCAAATGAGTTTGTGCTCACTCAGGTACCTTTACTTGGTCTGACTAGAGCTTGTCCAGGTCAGAAAAGGATTGTCTTAATTTATGAGATAAATTTGAGACAACACTCGCCATTTTCCATCACCTGCTAATTCTTGTCATTTGACTTTGGTCAAACATTGACCTTTAACCCTTAGACATCTACCCATGTGTCATGCACTTATTGGAGAGTAGATAGGAGGTTGTCCCCTACTAGAATTTGGAAAGAAGGGGGTACATGCCTAGGGAGGTGTGCGCCCATGGATAGGGATGCCTAGAGTCCCATATGGATGGGAGTCCAGGTTACTTCTTGGATTCTACTTAGGTGACCCCTAGCCATAGACTTTCACCAGTCTTAGGCACCATCTAAGGATGAATTTGTTGGGCTCTCATCTGATTGGATCAGGTGATGTCATCCCACTAATTAGATTTAGATCTGATTGTATGAAGCAACGTGATTGGTCGGGATGATGTGGCATTGCATGGCGCAATAGGGTCTATATAAATCCTATCTGCACCACACTTTCATAGAGTTCCTCTTAGCCCATACCCCAAGGCTACCCCACTCCCTCCTTCATGCCATATTCTAATCCTCTCTCTCCTCTCCATGCCCAAGAGATGTTGGGCTCCAGTTTGGTGCAATCCAGATAAGAAAAAGCTGATGAGAAAGGAAGAAGGCGGCACTGCTACAGAGACGACTGCTGATCTTCAGAAGAAGTTTTGAAGATCCTTCAAATCAGATCCAGATATGATTTTTAAAGAGATGATAAAGAAGGAGAAGATCTCTAGATCCAGTCCGAGTGGATACCGGTAGAGGTCAGGAACTTGCATGGCTAGATCCAGAATCTTAGACAATCAGCAGGATCATCAAAGGGTAATCAGATTACCCAACATCAAGGTATAATTAAATTAGATTTAATTTATTTTTATTTTTATCCATTAGATCTAAAAAATTAGATCCATAACATCTTAGATCTGATCTGGATGCATGAAAGAAATTTTTGAAATATCTCTCTTGATCCGATCAGATCTGCACGAACCCGACCGGAAAATCAGGATTTCTCCTTCAACTGGTATTAGAGCCAGGTTCTCTAAATTGTTTAGATCTAATTTTTAATTTATTTTGATATAAAAATTAGGTAATTTTAGATATTCCATGAGATGTGATTAGATCTGAAATTAAAAAAATTAAAATTAAATAATATAGATCTAAGTTCTATAATATGCATGACTAGTTGTAAAATAGAAAAGTTCTATACGTAGTCTTGCATGATCATGATTTATTTTGATTAAATTATAATTTTAGATCTATTTATTTTTTATTTTCTGATAATTCTAAATATTATAATAAGATCTAACAAATAGAAAATAAAATTATTTAATTTTTAGATCATATGAGATATGATGAATGCATGTTTAGACTAGTTGTAGAATAGTTCTACATAATTGTCTAGAATAAAATTTATTTTGATGTGATCAATTTAAATCTAATTTTTTAGATAATTATAAGATAATTTAGATTTAAAAAATATGCATGACATGATACATGAGATGTATGCAAAACATGTATAAAGTTAGATCAATTTTTATATATGAGATATATGATGTAGATCTAACTAGTTTTGAAGATTTATATTTTTGATTAAGACATTCCCCTTGGCCGTTCGATCATAAGAACAAAGTAGGGTTTAAATTCCCTCACCTCCCATTCGATGGGGTGTTCTTATGATGTGTAGGGGTGCTGCGCATTCGTCCTTAATCAGAAATCAAGAACTTTCTGCAAAACCCTAGATCCTAAAATCCTAGGATTTTTTATTTACATGTTTTATTTATGAACCCTAACTTAATTAAGAATTAAGATTATGAAATATTAATTTGGTCTAAAATTGAGAATTTTAGATCTAAGACATATTCATAATATTGGGTTGGGGCTTGGGTAGCTCAATTAGGTCTAAGCGGTTGATCAAACTAAATCAATAGTGCTTAAATTAGCCAGCCTAATAGGATTAAGTCTGGATCAAGATCGAGTCATGTAAGTGATCGATCAAGCTAATGAAGGAAAATCCTAATTTCTTGGGGTCAGGTTCGTTCAGATCTGATTGGATCGAGAGGCATATTTCAAAAATCACCTATTAGATCCTAATCAGATCTGACACTTTTCAGATCTGATTTTGTGATCTGATAAATAAAAACATAAAACTAAATTAATTCTAAATTAATTTTACCTTGATTTTGAATAATTTGATTATCCGTTGATGATCCTACCAAAGCCCTGAGGTTCTAGATCTAGCCACGCAAGCGCTTAGCCTCTACCGATATCCACTCGGCTAGATCTAGAGATCTTCTCCTTCTCTTTCTTTTCTCCAAAAATCAGATCTGGATTTGATTTGGAGAATCTTCAAAACTTCTTCTGAAGAACACCCGTCGTCTCTGCAGTAGTGTTGCCTTCTTTCTTTTTCGTCAGCCTTTCCTTGCTTGACTTGCACTAATCTAAAGGCCCAACTTTCTTGGGTGTGGAGAGGAGGGAGAGGGCCAGATGGTGGCATGGAGAAGGGAGAGGGGCAGCCTTGGGGCATAGCTTGGAAGAGAAGTTCTCAAAAGAAGGCACAGGTAGGGTCTTTTTATAGACTCTGCTGTGCCATGCAGTGCTGCATCACCCCAGCCAATCACGTTGCTTCATGCAATCAGATCTAAATTTGATTGGTGGGATGACATCATCTGATCCAATCAGATGAGAGACCCAAAGGTTCATTCTTAGATGGCACCTAAGACTGGTCAAAGTAGATACCCAAGGGCCACCTAAGTAGAAACTAAGAAGCAGCCTGGAGTCCCATCCGTATGGGACTTCAGCATCCCTATCCATGGGTGCACGCCATCCTAGGCATGCATCCCCTTCTTTCCAATTTCCAGAGAGGGGACAAGCCCCTATCTGCTCTCCAATAAGTGCATGACACATGGGCAGATGTCCAAGGGTTAAAGGTCAACGTTTGACCAAGTCAAAGTATAAGAATTAGCAGGTGATGGAAAATGGCAGATGTTATCTCAAATTTATCTCATAAATTAAGACAATCTTTTTCTGACTTGGACAAGCTCTAGTCAAACCAGGTAAAGGTACCTGAGTGAGCACAAACTCATTTGGCTCAGTCGAGACAACTTTTGTGATAAAAAAAGGAGAATGATAGGCTCAATCGTGTGCTAGAACGATTTTCTTGAACCTAATTGAATCTTATTCAAATCAATTGAACTTGGTAAGTCCAATTGATGATATTCAGATCCAAACCCTTGTTTGTATGATTCAGTTAGGTTCAATTCTATCATGATCTCCATCATCGACATCATCGAAACTTCTTTCGATGGATCAGAACCCTTCTAATTCAGACAACTTAGAATGATCGATCATCTAAATCATTCTAATTGCTCCCAAAATCCACCAGTGACACCTAGCAGCATATGGTGGCAACCCATCAAAACTAAAAATAAACCTCTCGGTGTCGCTACTTGTGTGATTAAGTTTTTCTATCTTGAGCCCCGATCAGATTAGGGTTAGGTGAACTCATCAAACCCTAATTTCTATCATATGATTTAATCATTCGATTCAAGTCCGATGTGAAAAACTTAATAGAAACTCTTTCTATTATTTCACTCTCTCTGCCATGGCCATGGGCTTATGGACTTGATTCTCATGATCATCATAGGGTTGCTCCAAAGTAGATAGATTCCATCTTGGTGCAATCCAATTCCTACAATGAACATAGCCAACATACACCTCAAGGTTCCGAATGGCTAGGAGACCGAGTCATGGTGTAGTCAAACTATAACACCCTCAAGGTGAACTAGCGATGCACCTCAGGTCAAAGAACCAGACACACTACTGCAATATCGAGTTAGTCATCGACGAAAGGTAGACTTCCTTATGACTACTCGAGGTGGTCACACTCAGTGCCCTCGTTCTCTAATGAGTACCTATACTCTCGCTTCAGTGTCTCTACACCATAGACTTAAGACTCATCTACTACAAAGAAGCAATAGTACACTAATCTTTCGAATCAATCACCATCCTCATGATGATCCTACGGTCAAGAGCATTTTATGAGTTAATAAATGAAAATTCATGTCTTAAATTTTCAACTCTTAAAAATATGAATTATCACTACCATTAACTCAAGGGATGTATCACAGATACTAAATATACTTATGTGATAGAAAATAACCCACTTTATTATTTATAGTCAAAATTATAATTTTGCCCTTAGAAGTGTATTACAAGTGTCAGCCAATTTTGGCTTCTAGGGCACTCATATCTAACAAACTCCCACTTGACCTAAAGCCAACTAGCTATAAATCTAAGTCCCATCTTCTCAAGGTGGGCTTCGATATTTTGCTAGCCCAACGGCTTTGTAAGCAGATCCACCGTATTATCTGTGAGTCAACTCTCTTGACCTCAATGTAACCCTTCCCGAGATAATCGCGGATGAGGTGGTATCACCGCTCGATGTGCTTGAATTTCTAGTGAGACCTCGGCTCCTTAGCAAGGGCTATGGTGCCATTGTTGTCGCAATACAGAGGAATGGCATATATGATGGCATTACTCCGATCTCCATGGCAAACTTCTTGTACCAGAATGCTTCCTTTGCAGCTTTTGATACAATAATATATTCTGCTTCCATGGTGGAATCTGCTATCACTATCTGTTTGAAACTTTTCCAACTGACAGCTCCACCATTGCACAAAAATAGACTCCCAGATGTCGACTTTTGATCATCTACATCGGACATAAAGTCGAGTCTGTATACCCCTGGACTTGGAGTTCTCCATTACCAAAGATCTACAACATATCCTTAGTTCTTCTCAAGTACTTAAATATATTTCATAGAAGTTCAGTGTTCTTCACCTGGATTCGACTGATATCTGCTCGTGACACTCACGGCATGTGCTATATCAGGTCGTGTACATAACATGGCATACATGAGGCTCCCTATTGTTGAAGCATAAGAGATCTTGATCATGCGTTCTATTTCCTCAGGTGTGCTAGGGCACATCTTCTTGGAAAGATGAATGCCATGCCTGAAAGGTACTAAACCCCTCTTAAAGTTTTCCATACTAAACCTCTTTAGTACTTCCTCTATGTACATCTTCTGTGAAAGTCCTAGCATCCTATTCGGTCTATCTCTATAGACCTTAATTCCAAGAATAAAGGATGCTTCTTCTAGGTCTTTCATGGAGAATTCTTTAGATAACCACATTTTAACTGTAGTCAACATGGGAATATCATTTTCGATAAGGAGAATGTCATCCACGTACAATACGAGAAAGATAACAGTGCTCCAACTAACCTTTTTGAAGACACATGGCTCCTCCTCATTTTTGATGAAATCAAACATTTTGATCACATTATTAAAATGAGTGTTCCAACTCCGAAATGCTTGCTTAAGTCCATATATTGATCTTTGCAGCTTGCATACCTTGTGATTATCATCACTGGATGTGAAACCTAGCGGCTGTTCCATATAGATATCTTCCTCAAAATATCCATTTAAGAACGTCATTTTCACATCCATTTGCCATATTTCATAATCAAAATAGACTGCAACAACAAGCAATGTGCGAATGGATTTTAGCATAGCTACTAGCGAAAAGGTATCCTGATAGTCAATGCCTTCACGTTGACTATAATCTTTTGCACTAATCTAGCCTTGAATGTCTCCACGTTCCCATCTGCACCAATCTTTCTTTGAAGATCCATTTACACCCAATAGATACTATACCTTCTGGTAGATCTACCAAGGTCCAAACTTGGTTTGAGTGCATCGAGTCAATTTCTGACTTCATTGCCTCTAACCATTTCTCAGAGTCGATATCTGATATCGCCTCGTTATTGGTTTTGGGATCATCACCATGAACCCCATTATCTATGAGGACATTTCCTCTACATCCTCTGAAATAGTACCTAAGTACCTTTCAGGGGGACGAAAAACCCTTTTCGATCTATGAGGTGGAGGAGGTAGTGTATGGATTGGCTTGACCTGACTTGGTTCTATTTGGTCCTTAGCTCGTTGCTCTTGTGAGACTTTCTCATCGAGCTTGATCTGCTTTCCAATGCTGCTATCTTGAATAAACTATTTTTCAAGAAAGATGGCATGTTGACTCACAATCACATTATGATCTTCTAGAATGTAGAAATAATATACTAATGACTCTTTAGGATATCCTATGAATCGAGCTTTAAAGGACCTAAAGTCTAACTTGTCTGCTTGTTATCTTTTAACATGAGCCAGACAACCCCAAATTCTGAGATGACTCAGACTTGATTTCTTATCATGCCATATCTCATACGGTGTGGTAGGAATAGTTTTAGAAGGAATCCTATTTAGTAAGTATATTGCAGTTAACAAACAGTATCTTCAAAGAAAATTAGGGAGGTCTGTGAAGCTCATCATGGATTGGACCATATCTAATAGGGTCCAATTCCTCCATTCTGAAATCCTGTTGAGTTGAGGTATTTCAGGTGGAGTGCATTGAGAGACTATGCCATTTTCCTTGAGATTGTTCAAGAATTCCCGACTAAGGTATTCACCTCCTCGATCTGATCGAAGAACCTTAATGGATTTTTCAATTTGCTTTTCTACTTCATGTCTGAATTCTTTGAACTTTTCAAATGCTTCAGACTTGTGTCTCATAAGATACACATACCCATACCTTGATAAATCATCGGTAAAGATTATGAAGTAGACAAAGTTGCCTCTAGCTGGCACATCGAATGGGCTCCACACATCTATATGTACTAGGGCAAGAAGATCCGTGGCTCTTTCCCCATGTTCTATAAAAGGGAGCTTAGTCATTTTGCCATTAAGATAGGATTCACAAATTGGATATGACTCGGAAGTCAATGGACTCAATAGCCTGATTTTTTCCAATTTGTTAACCCTAATCTTAGGTGCCATAGATACCTATCATTAGGACTATCCCTAGGACATTTTGATTTTATGGCATTCATATTTTGCTCGAAGTTAAAAATAGATACATCAACATAGAACTGATAAAGACCGTTAATAAGAAAACTATTTGCAATTTTATTTCTTTCATAAAGAATGTTACAATGATCCTTAAGAAAACTAATTACATAGCCTTCTAATGCAAGGCAAGAAATGGAAATCAAATTCCTGCTTGCTGTAGGTACATAGTAACAGTCTTTTAATACTAAGTCTAAGCTAGATGGTAGTCGAAGAGGGTATGTTCCCACGGCCATGGCAGCAACCCTTGCTCCATTTTCGACGTGCAAGATCATCTCACCATCCCTCAACCTCCTGCTATCCTTAAGACCCTGCATAGAAGTGCACAAGTGAGCACTAGAACCAGAGTCAAGCACCCAATTGGATGCAGAAGAAATCATAAGGTTAGACTAAATAACGAGCATACCTCCAGAAGGACCAGCCTCCTTATTCTTCAGGATGGTCAGGTATGTAGGGCAGTTCCGCTTTCAGTGGCCGTTGTTGTTGCAATGAAAATACTTTCCTTCAACTTTGTCTACTTCATAACCTTTACTGATGATTTATCTAGGTATGGGTACGTGTATCTTATGAGACACAAGTCTGAAGCCTTTGAAAAGTTCAAGGAGTTCAGACATGAAGTAGAAAAGCAAGCTAGAAAACCCATTAAGGTTCTTCAATCAGATCGAGAAGGTGAATACCTTAGTCGGGAATTCCTAGACTATCTCAAGAAAAATGGTATAATCTCTCAATGGACTCCACCTGGAATACCTCAAGTCAATGGAGTTTCAGAATGGAGAAATCGGACTCTATTAGATATGGTCCGATCCATGATGAGCTTCATAGACCTTCCTGATTTTCTTTGGGGATACTGTTTATTAACTGTAGTATACTTACTGAATAGGGTTTCTTCTAAAACCATTCCTACCACACCGTATGAGATATGGCATGGTAAGAAACCAAGTCTGAGTCATCTTAGAATTTGGGGTTGTCCGGTTCATGTCAAAAGAAAACAAGCGAACAAGTTAGACTTTAGGTCCTTCAAAGCTCGATTTATAGGTTATCCTAAAGAGTCATTAGGATATTATTTCTACATTCCAAAAGATCATAATGTGATTGTGAGTCAACATGCCATCTTTCTTGAAAAATAGTTTATTCAAGATAGCGGCATTGGAAAGCAGATTAAGCTCGACGAGAAAGTCTCACAAGAGCAATGAGCTAAGGACCAAATGGAACAAATTCAAGTTGAGCCAATCCATTCACTCCCACCTCCACCTCGTAGATCGAATAGAGTTTTCCATCCCCCTGAGATGTACTTAGGTACTGTTTCAGAAGAAGTAAAGAAAATGTTCCTCGTAGGTAATGGGATTTATGGTGATGATCCCAAAACCTATAACAAGGTGATATCGGATATCGACTCCGAGAAATGGTTAGAGGCAATGAAGTCAGACCAATGCACTCAAACTAAGTCTAGACCTTGGTAGATCCACCAGAATGTATAGTACCTATTGGGTATAAATGGATCTACAAGAGAAAGATAGGTGCAGATGGGAATGTGGAGACATTCAAGGCTAGATTAGTGGCAAAAGGTTATATAGTCAATGCGAAGGCATTGACTATCAGGATACCTTTTCGTCAGTAGCTATGCTAAAATCCATCCGCACATTACTTACTGTTACAGCCTATTTCGATTATGAAATATGGCAAATGGATGTGAAAATGGTATTCTAAAATGGATATCTTGAGGAAGATATCTATATGGAACAGCCGCTAGGTTTCACATCCGATGATGATGATCACAAGTTTTGCAAACTGCAGGGTCCATATATGGACTTAAGCAAGCATCTCGGAGCTGGAATACTCGTTTTAATGAGATGATCAAAATGTTTGGTTTCATCAAGAACGAGGAGGAGCCATGTATCTTCAAAAAGGTCAATGGAAGCGCTGTTGTCTTCCTCGTATTGTACGTGGATGACATCCTCCTTATTGGAAATGATATTCCCATGTTGACCACAGTTAAAATGTGGTTATCTAAAGAATTCTCCATGAAAGACCTAGGAGAAGCATCCTTTATTCTGGAAATTAAGGTCTATAGAGATAGACCAAATAGGATGCTAGGATTTTCACAAAAGATGTACATAGAGGAAGTGCTAAAGAGGTTTAGCATGGAAAACTCTAAGAGGGGTTTAGTACCCTTCAGGCATGGCGTTCATCTTTCTAAGAAGATGTGCCCTAGCACACCTGAGGAAATAGAATGCATGAGCAAGATCCCTTATGCTTCAGCAATAGGGAGCCTCATGTATGCCATGTTATGTACACGACCTCAAATAGCCCATGCTGTGAGTGTCATGAGCAGATATCAGTCGAATCCAGGTAAAGAACACTGGACTTCTATGAAATATATTCTTAAGTACTTGAGAAAAACTAAGGATACGCTGTTGGTTTTTGGTAATGGAGAGCTCCAAGTTCAGGGATATACAGACTCGGATTTTATGTCCGATGTAGTGATCAAAAGTCGACATCTGGAGGTTTGTTTGTAAGCAATGGTGGAGCTATCAATTGGAAGAGTTCTAAGCAGACAGTGATAGCAGATTCCACCATGGAAGCAGAATACATCGTTGCGTCAGAAGCTGCAAAGGAGGCATTTTGGTACAAGTAGTTGGCCACAGAGATCGGAGTGATGCCATCAGATGCCATTCCTCTATACTGCGACAACAATGGTACCATAGCCCTTGCTAAGGAGCCGAGGTCTCACTAGAAATTCAAGCATATCAAGCGGCGATACCACCTCATCCGCGATTACCTCGAGAAGGGTTATGTCGAGGTTAAGAGAGTCGACTCCACAGATAATGCGGCGGACCCACTTACAAAGCGATTGGACCAGTAGAAGATCGAAGCCCACCTTAAGAAGATGGGATTTAGATTTGTAGCCAATTGGCTTTAGGTCAAGTGGGAGTTTGTTTGATATATGTACCCTAGAAGTCAGAATTGGTTGACACTTGTAATACACTTTTAGGGGCAAAATTACAATTTTGACTATAAATAATAAAATGGGTTATTTTCTATCACATATATGTATTTAGTGTGTGTGATACATCCTTTGAGTTAATGGTAATGATAATTCTTATTTTCATGAGTTGAAAATTTAAGATAAGAATTTTTATTATTAACTCATAAAATGCTCCTAACCGTAGGATCATCATGAGGATGGTGATTGATCTGAGAAGTTAGTGTACAATCACTTTTTTATAGTAGATGAGTTTTGAGTCTACGGTGTAGAGACACCGGAGCGAGAGTACAGGTACTCATTAGAGAACGAGGGCACTGAGCATGACCACCTCGAGTAGTCATTAGGAAGTCTACCTTCTCGTTGATGACTGACTCGAAGCTGTAGTGGTGTGTCTGGTTCTTTGACCTGACGTGCATCGGTAGTTCACCTTGAGGGTGTTATAGTTTGACTACATCATGACTCGGTCTCCTAGCCATTTGGAATCCTGAGGTGTATGTTGGCTATAGCATGTTCATTGTAGGAATTGGATTGCACCAAGATGGAATCTATCTACCTCGATGGATGAGGAGCAGCCTTATGATGATCATGAGAATCAAGTCCATAAGCCCATGGCCATGGTAGAGAGTGAAATAATAGAAAGAGTTTTTATTAAGGTTTTCACATCGGACTTGAATCGAATGATTAAATCATATGATAGAAATTAGGGTTTAACGAGTTCACCTTAACCTAATTTGATCGGATTCAAGATAGAAGAACTTAATCACACAAGTAGCTGCACTGAGAGGTTTTTTTTCAGTTTTGATGGGTTGCCATCATATACTGCTAGGTATCACTGGTGGATTTTGGGAGCAATTAGAATGATTTAGATGATCGATCATTCTAGTTGTTTGAATCAGAAGAGTTCTGATTCATCGAAAAAGTTTCGATGATGTTGATGATGGAGATCGCGACATATCCCATTACCATACAGAACAGAACCTAACAGAGTCACATAAATAAGGGTTTGGATCTAGATATCATCAGTTGGACTAACTCAGTTCAATTGATTTGAATAAGATTCAATTAAGTTCAAGGAAATCATGCTAGCACATGATTGAGCCTAACATTCTCCTTTTTCTATCACAAAAGTTGTCTCAATCGAGTCAAATGAATTTATGCTCAATCAGGTATGTTTACCTGATCTGATTGGAGCTTGTCCAAGTCAGAAAAGTATTGTCTTAATTTATGAGATAAATTTGAGATAATACCTACCATTTTCCATCATCTGTTGATTCTTATCCTTTGACTTGGTCAAACATTGACCTTTGACCCTTGAACATCTGCCCATGTGTCATGCACTTTTTGGAGAGCAGATAGGGGCTTGTCCCCTTACTAGAAATTGGAAAGAAGGGGCACACACCTAGGATGGTGTGCGTCCATGGATAGGGATGCCTGGAGTCCCATACAGATGGGACTCTAGGTTGCTTCTTGGATTCAAACTAGGTGACCCTTACCTATAGACTTTGACCAGTCTTAGGCACCATCTAAGGATGATTCTGTGGGTCTCTCATCTGATTAGATTAGGTGATATCATCCCACCAATCAGATTTAGATTTGATTGCATGAAGCAACGTGATTGGCTGGGGTGATGTGGCGCTGCATGGCACAGCAGGGTCTATATAAAGATCTATTTGCGCCCACCTTTTAAAGAGTTCCTCTTAGCCCAAGCCCCAAGGTTGCCCCTCTCCCTCCTCCATGCCACCTTTCTGATCCTCTCTCTCCTCTCCATGCCCAACGTAGTTGGGCTTCAGATTAGTGCGAGTCAGGCAAGAAAAAGCTGACGAGAAAGAAAGAAGGCAGCACTGCTGCAGAGATGACAGTAGATCTTTGAAAGGAATTTCGAAGATCCTCCAAATCAGATTCAAATCTGATTTTTTGAGACGTGATAAAAAAGAAGATCTCCAGATCCAGCTCCAGTGGATATCGGTAGAGGCTAGGTGCTTGCATGGTTAGATCCAGAACCTCAAGCTATCAGTAGATCATCAATGGGTAATCGGATTACCCATTTCAAGGTAAAACTAATTTAGATTTAATTTAATTTAATTTTTTTATTTATCAGATCATACAATCAGATCTGAAAAATGTCAGATCTAACTTGAATCTAAGAGAAAAATTTTGAAATATGCCTCTTGATCCAATCAGATTTGAACGAACCTGATCCAAAAAATTAGGATTTCTCCTTCAAGTTAGACTTGGATTTGCAGAATGACATAATTCTGCAATTTTTGACTGATGCGTATGTGCAGTTCATCATGAACTACCATATGCATAAACTTCAAATTTCTTAGCCAAACTTATGAACATGCTGGTTACTGCTGAGCTTTCTATGAAAGGTTCTAAAGACTCAGTGCTTGCTATGGAACGAACTTCTTCCAAGAGAGTCTTTTAGAAAGAAGAAGAAGTCTGTGAAAAAGTAGAAGGTCGAAGGAGGAAAGATGAAAAAAGACAGAGCCAAAGAAGAAGGCCGCTGACAAAGAAAAATAATTTCATTGCAATAATGACGGCCACTAAAAGCAGAACTGCCCTACATACCTGGCCACCCAGAAGAATAAGGAGGGAGGTCCTTCTGAAGGTATGCTCGTTATTGAGTCTAACCTTACGATTTCTTCTGTATCCAGTTGGGTGCTTGACTCTGGTTCTAGTGCTCATTTGTGCACTTCCATACAAGATCTTGAGGATAGTAGGAGGCTGAGGGATGGTGAGATGATCCTGTGCATCGAAAATGGAGCAAGAGTTGCTACCATGGCTATGGGAACATACCCTCTTCGACTACCATCTGGTTTAGATTTAGTGTTAAAAGACTGCTATTATGTGCCTGCAGCAAGCAGAAATTTGATTTCTATTTCTTGCCTTATATTAGAAGGCTATGTAATTAGTTTTCTTAAGGACCATTGTAACTTCTTTAGGAAAAAAATAAAATTACAAGTGGTTTCCTTATTAACGGTCTTTATTAGTTACATATTAATATATCTATTTTTAATATCGAGCAAAATGTGAATACCATGAAACGACCTAGGGATAGTCCAAATGATAGGTATCTATGGGACCAAAGACTAGGTCATATAGCAGAAGATAGGGTTAACAAATTGGAGAAAACTGGGCTATTGAGTCCATTGACTTTCGAGTCATATCCAATTTGTGAATCTTGTCTTCATGGCAAAATGACTAAGCTTCCTTTTGTAGGACATGGGGAAAGGGCCACGGATCTTCTTGCCTTAGTACATACTGATGTGTGCAACCCATTTGATGTGCCGGCTAGCGGCAACTTTGTCTACTTCATAATCTTTATCGATGATTTATCTATGTATGGGTATGTGTATCTTATGAGATATAAGTCTGAAGCTTTTGAAAGGTTCAAGGAATTTAGACATAAAGTAGAAAAGCAAACAGAAAAATCTATTAAGGTTATTCAATTAGATCGAGGAGGTGAATACCTTAGTTGGAAATTCTTGGACTATCTCAAGAAAAATGGCATAGTCTCTCAATGGACTCCACTTAGAACATCTCAACTCAACAGAGTTTTAGAATGGAGGAACTGGATCCTATTAGATATGGTTCGATCCACGATGAGCTTCACAGACCTCCCTAATTTTCTTTGGGGACACTATTTGTTAACTGAAATATACTTACTGAATAAGATTCCTTCTAAAACTGTTCCTACCATACCGTATGAGATATGGCATGGTAAGAAACGAAGCCTGAGTCATCTCAGAATTTAGGATTGTCCGGGTCATGTCAAAAGACAACAAGCGGACAAGTTAGACTTTAGGTCCTTCAGAGCTCGATTTATAGGATATCCTAAAGAGTCATTAGAATATTATTTCTACATTTCAGAAGATCACAATGTGAATTGTGAGTCGACATGCCATCTTTCTTGAAAAATAGTTTATTCAAGATAGCGGCATTGAAAAGTAGATCAAGCTCGAGAAGAAAGTCTCACAAGAGCAACGAGCTAAGGACCAAATGGAACCAAATCAGGTTAAGCCAATCCAATCACTACCTCCTCCACCTCGTAGATTGGAAAGAGTTTTCCATCCCCCTGAGAGGTACTTAGGTACTATTTCAGAGGAAGTAGAGAAAATGTTCCTCATAGGTAATGGGGTTCATGGTGATGATCCCAAAACCTATAACGAGGCGATATCGGATATCGACTCTGAGAAATGGTTAGAGGCAATGAAGTTAGAAATTGACTCGATGCACTCAAACCAAGTCTGGACCTTGGTAGATCCACCAGAAGGTATAGTACCTATTGGATGTAAATGGATCTTATAAGAGAAAGATTGGTGCAGATGGGAATGTGGAGACATTCAAAGCTAGATTAGTGGCAAAAGGTTATAGTCAATGCGAAGGCATTGACTATCAGGATACCTTTTCCAGTAGCTATGCTTAAATCCATCCGCACATTGCTTGCTGTTGCAGCCTATTTCGATTATGAAATATGGCAAATGGATGTGAAAATGGCATTCTTAAATGGATATCTTGAGGAAGATATCTATATGGAACAGCCGCTAGGTTTCACATCCAGTGATGATGATCACAAGGTATGCAAGCTGCAAAGGTCCATATATGGACTTAAGCAAGCATCTCGGAGCTGGAACACTCGCTTTAATGATGTGATCAAATTGTTTGGTTTCATCAAAAATGAAGAGGAACCATGTGTCTTCAAAAAGGTCAGTGGGAGCGCTGTTGTCTTCCTCGTATTGTACGTGGATGACATCCTCCTTATTGGGAATGATATTCCCATGTTGACCATAGTTAAAATGTGGTTATCCAAAGAATTCTCCATGAAAGACCTAGGAGAAGCATCCTTTATTCTAGGAATTAAGGTCTATAGAGATAGACCGAATAGGATGCTAGGACTTTCACAGAAAGATGTACATAGAGGAAGTGCTAAAGAGGTTTAGCATGGAAAACTCTAAGAGGGGTTTGGTACCCTTCAGACATGGCATTCATCTTTCCAAAAAGATGTGCCCTAGCACACCTGAGGAAATAGAATGCATGAGCAAGATCCCTTTTGCTTCAGTAATAGGGAGCCTCATGTATGCCATGTTATGTACACGATCTGATATAGCCCATGCTGTGAGTGTCACGAGCAGATATCAATCGAATCCAAGTGAAGAATATTGGACTTCTGTGAAATGTATCCTTAAATACTTGAGAAGAACTAAGGATATGTTATTGATCTTTGGTAATGGAGAACTCCAAGTCCAGGGTTTACAGACTCGAATTTTATGTCTAACGTAAATGATCAAAAAGTCGACATCTAGGAGCCTGTTTGTGTGCAATGGTGGAGCTATCAGTTGGAAAAGTTTCAAGCAGACAGTAATAGTAGATTCCACCATGAAAGCAGAATACATCGCTGCATCAAAAGGTGCAAAGAAGGCATTCTGGTACAAGAAGTTTGCCGCAGAGATCGGAGTGATTCCATCAGATGCCATTCTCCTATACTGCAACAACTATGGCACCATAGCCCTTGCTAAGGAGCCGAGGTCTCACCAAAAATTTAGGCATATCGAGTAGCGATACCACCTCATCCATGATTACCTCGAGAAGGGATATGTCGAGGTCAAGAGAGTCGACTCCGCAGACAATGCGACGGATCCACTTACAAAGCCGTTGGGCCAACAGAAGATCGAAGCCCACCTTGAGAAGATGGGACTTAGATTTGTAGCCAATTGGCTTTAGGTCAAGTGGGAGTTTGTTAGATATGTGTGCTCTAGAAGCCAGAATTGGCTGATCTTGTAATACACTTCTAAGGGCAAAATTATAATTTTGACTATAAATAATAAAATAGATTATTTTCTATCATAAATGTGTATTTAGTGTCTATGATACATTCCTTGAGTTAATGGTAATGATAATTCATATTTTCAAGAGTTGAAAATTTAAGACATGAATTTTCATTTATTAACTCATAAAATTGCTCCTGACCGTAGGATCATCATGAGGATGGTGATTGATCCAGAAGGTTAGGTGTACAATTGCTTCTTCATAGTAGATGAGTCTTGAGTCTATGGTGTAGAGACACCAGGAGCGAGAGTACAGGTACTCATTAGAGAACGAGGGCACTGAGCGTGACCACCTCGAGTAGTCATTAGGAAGTCTACCTTCTCATCGAATGACTGACTCGAAGCTGTAGTGGTGTGTCTGGTTCTTTGACCTGAGGTGCATCGGTAGTTCACCTTGAGGGTGTTATAGTTTGACTACACCATGACTCGATCTCCTAGCCATTCGGAACCCTGAGGTGTAATGTTGGCTATAGCATGTTCATTGTAGGAATTGGATTGCACCAAGATGGAATCTACCTACCTCGGTGGATGAGGAGCAGCCCTATGATGATCATGAGAATCAAGTCCATAAGCCCATGGCCATGGTAGAGTGAAATAATAGAAAGAGTTTCTATTAAGGTTTTCACATCGGACTTGAATCGAATGATTAAATCATATGATAGAAATTAGGGTTTGACGAGTTCACCTTAACCCTAATCTGATCGGGGCTCAAGATAGAAGAACTTAATCACACAAGTAGCTGCACCGAGAGGTTCATTTTCAGTTTTGATGGGTTGCCACCATATACTGCTAGGTGTCACTGGTGGATTTTGGGAGCAATTAGAATGATTTAGATGATCGATCATTCTAGTTGTCTGAATCAGAAGAGTTCTGATCCATCGAAAGGAGTTTCGATGATGTCGATGATAGGAGATCATGACATATCCCATTACCATACAGAACTGAACCTAACTGGGTCACACAAACAAGGGTTTGGAATCTGGATGATCATCAATTGAACTAATCCAGTTCAATTGATTTGAATTAGATTCAATTAGGTTTAAGAAAATCATGCTAGCACACGATTGAACCTAACGTTCTCCTTTTATTATCATTAAAAGTTGTCTCGACTGAGCCAAATGTAGTTTGTGCTCACTCAGGTACCTTTACTTGGTCTGACTGGAGCTTGTCCAAGTCAGAAAAGGATTGTCTTAATTTATGAGATAAATTTGAGACAACACCTGCCATTTTTGTCACCTGCTAATTCTTGTCCTTTGACTTTGGTCAAATATTGACCTTTGACCCTTGGACATCTGTCCATGTGTCATGCACTTATTGGAGAGCAGATAGGGGCTTGTCCCCTTACTGAAATTTGGAAAGGAGGGGGTGCACGCCTAGGGAGGCATGCGCCCATGGATAGGGACACCTGGAGTCCCATACGGATGGGACTCCAGGTTGCTTCTTGGATTCTACTTAGGTGACCCCTAGCCATAGACTTTGACCAGTCTTAGGTGCCATCTAAGGATGAATTTATGGGGCTCTCATCTGATTGGATCAGATGATGTCATCCTACCAATCAAATTTAGATCTGATTGCATGAAGCAACGTGATTGGCTAGGGATGATGTGGCACTGCATGGCATAGCAGGGTCTATATAAACCCTATCTGCACCACACTTTCATAGAGTTCCTCTTAGCCGATGCCCCAAGGTTGCCCCTCTTTCCTCCTCCATGCCATCTTTTGATCCTCTCTCTTCTCTCCGTGCCCAAGTGAAGTTGGGCTCCAGTTTGGTGCGATCCAGATAAAAAAAAGCTGACGAGAAAGAAAGAAGGCAGCACTGTTGCAGAGACGACTGCTGATCTTCAGAAGGAGTTTTGAAGATCCTCCAAATCAGATCTAGATCTAATTTTTGGAGAGGTGATAAAGAAGGAGAAGATCTCTAGATCCAGCCTGAGTGGATACCGATAGAGGCCAGGTGCTTGTGTGGCTAGATCCAGAACCTTAGGTAATCAGTAGGATCATCAAAGGGTAATCAGATTACCCAACATCAAGGTATAAATTAAATTAGATTTAATTTATTTTTATTTTTTTTATTCATTAGATCTATAACATCTCAGATCTGATCTGGATGCATGAGAGAAATTTTTGAAATATCTCTCTTGATCTGATCAGATCTGAACGAACTTGATCCGAAAAATCAGAATTTCTCCTTCAATAGGTTGGTTGTCCTCTTAACCAAGGTGTGTGGAGACACTGGTATGGCATACAAGTGAGGTGTATGGGTACATCATCATGGAACATGACCAACTCTAGAGCATTCTATTGTCGAGAATATCTCTGATGGGATATAGGTATAAGTATCCCTTAGACTTGAGATCACCTCAGTGACTTGCAAGCAACTCACTATGCTTTGGTATCCAAACTAACTGAATTTCTAATTCAGCAATGAAAGGCTTTTGGGCACAGTCAAGTACTTGCGAAGTCGGAGTGTGATCAAGATGAAATTGACCACTCCAAGAGTTGGAGAAGAATGTATCACTGTATTTCAATATAGCAAAACCTTGGCCAGGATAATCCATCAGATGGATTTAATATTTTAAAATATAATATGGACAACCTGATTAGAGTTGACAATTGAACTCTGAGGTGTCCTACGAGCATTGTGGTCAAGGGGATGAATTATATGGAAACTATATCCACATGGATTCTAAGGATGGTGTTCTACACCTTCGACCTATCCGGCCATTGGATATCATTTCTAGATGGTCACTTTGATTGGTACAAAAATTTATTCCCATGCTACTGACTTAGGTTCGGACCTATGAGGTCACACACATTAGAGCTTACGATCTAATCGGATGGTTGATCAATGATTAAGAATTGTTCTAGGGTTAAACAATCAATACAATTGGTGTTTAACCTAGTGCAAGTATTGCAGGAGGATCGATTAGCAATTGAATTGCTAATTGGCTTAATTTGATTAAGCCAATAGGCTGATATTAAGTTTAATTAAATATGATTTAATTAAATTTGGTTTGGACTTGATTGGATCAAGTTCAATTGGTTTATTGGATAAGCCAAGTGCAAGGAAGAACTAGTCCTAGTCTAACTAGAACTCGGATTAATCCAATTTTCTAATTTGATTAGAAAATAAATCAGAATTAAATCTAATTTAATCTAATTTAATTAAGTCCTTAAATGGGTTAGGGTCTTATTTAATTTGGTTGGTTTAATCTTGATTTTATTTGGTTAAAAGATCTTGTTTGACCAAGTCAAAATAGGAGTCCTAGTGTGACTAGGACTCCCTATCTCCTTGCACCACCTTGGTCCCAACACCCCCATACCTATTTTTTAGATATTTTTCATGAAAATTTTCTTTCTTCCTGACTTCCACACCCCCTCTCTCCCTCCAAGTCATATTTCGAAGTTAGGTGGAAGACCAAGTCAAAAGCGGAATTGGTTTTGCTTAGGATTCTATGAGATTGAATCCTTATTGACCAAAACATCTTCTCTTGAGTGCTGCCCCCTCTTTTAATTAATTATTCTCTTATTTCATAAAAATAATCTCTTTTTTTATGCACCCTCCCTTGCTGGTCCATGCCAAAAATTATGGAGGAGGCACCCAAGAGTTGGGCGCCCCAACAACTTTTCATGTTTGGATATTCCTAGTCTAGAAATTTGATCTAAATTGGACTCTTCTTTTTTTCTATTTATTAGATAAATTTTATTCTAATTTTTTTATGGAATACAGAGCTTTAGAAGAGATTTGGGGTGTGCAAAAATTAGAGGAAGAGGGTCCTTGGGCATGGGGGTTCCATAGACACCAAACTAGGTGTCTAGGTGAGAGAAAAGAGAAAAAGAAGAGGGTCTTCTTCTAGGGCTTTTTTATTTTCAATCTCTCCTCCTTTCTTTTGAGTTTTTTTTTTTTGAGAGAGTATCAGATCAGCAAATTCTCATCTTTCCTTCTCATATTTTGGAGAGTCCAAATTTTGAAGAAGGAAGCATCGAATCGACTGTCGAAGAAGGATCAGCACAGTACTAGCATGCTGTGCTGATTTCCTACATCGAACTTCAAATCAGAGATCGTAGGCTCGTATGGATGACTCCTAGATGTCAGACATGTGCAGCTCATAACTTCATCCTCAAGCCTGGATCAATAAGTTAGAATGTCTAAACTTGCTTAGGTAATAGATCTGATCTATAAACTTCATACCTGCATTTGATGTAGTGTAGATCTAGGTTGATTTGATCAACCTTTTTCTTTCTTATTTGATTTTAATTTTAATTTAATATCATACCTTAATCATATAATAGATCTGAGATCTAAATATTTATATGGTTATTTAAATAAATTTTAGATTTATTTAAGTCTTTTCCTGCAAGATCTTGAAAAAGTTTCAAGATCTACCTATGAAACCCTAGATCTGGTTCCTTCACTAGACACCTATATTGGTATCTTTAATATTCCCATGCCCAAAGGGTTTCTCTCTCTAATTTTTCCACACCCAAGAGCCCTCTCTAATATCTAGAATCACATAAAAAATCAGCCCAAAAATCTTTTTAAGTAGAGAGTTAGGATAGACTTCTTTTTTAGGTTAAATACCTAGCAAGGAATGTCCAAAAAGGGCAAGACTTGGGGTGCTAAACTCTTGGGCGGCCCCTCCTTTTTTCCAGCCATGGACCACCTACCGTTGGCACACCAAAATCCCACAAAATCCATGAAAAATATCAAAAAAATATCTAGGTAGTGGGCGGCACAAAGGAAAGAAGTTTTGGTAGCAACAAACTCTATCAAATAGAGTTTGAATTCAAACCTTCTAACCATATTTGACTCGGTCCACAACTAAATGCCATCTAAGGAATAAAGGAGAGCTATGGGTGTGCATGAAGGCTTGGGGAGAGGCTTTTTCATGCACAAAATCAAGGACAAGAGGGCATGGGGACGTTGGGGCTAAGGTAGCGCAAGGAGGGAATCCTAGTCTTACTAGGATTCCATATTTAACTTGGTCAAATATTGTTTCTCAAACCAAAATTAAACCAGAAAACAAATCAACCTAATTAAAATAGGTCTTAACCTAATTAAAAATCTAATTAAATTATATTAAATTAGATTTAAATATAAATTAATTTTTTAATCAAAATAGAAATTGGGTTGATCCAAGTCCTAATTGAATTAGGACTAGTTCTTTCTTGCAATTGGCTTATCTAATAAAAAAATTGAACTTGATCCAATCAAGTCCAAACTAAATTTAATTAAATCATATTTAATTAGACTTAATCTTAGCCCTCTAGCTTAATCAAATTAAGTCAATTAGCAATCCTATTGCTAATCGATCCTCCTGCAATACTTGCATTAGGTTAAACATCAATCGTATTGATTGTTTAATCCTAGAATGATTCTTAATTGTTGATCAACCATCCTTGATCAGATCATGAAGTCTAATGTGTGTGACCTCATAGGTCCAAACCTAAGTCGGTAGCATAAAAATAAATTTTTGTACCAATCGAAGTGACCATTTAACAATGGTATCCAATGATCGAATAGATTTAATGTGTAGAACAACATCCTTAGAACTCATGTGGATATGTTTCTAATATAATTCATCCTCTTGACCAAAATGCTTCATAGAATACCTCAGAATTCAACTATCAACTCTGATCAGGCTATCCACATTGTATTTCAAAATACCAAATCCATCTCATAGATTATCTTGGCCGAGGTTTTGCTATATTGAAATATAGTGATACATTCTTTTCTAACTTTTTGAGTGGTCAGACCCATCTTGATCACACACCAACTTTGCAAGTACTTGACTATGCTCAAAAATCTTTCATTACTGAATTAAAAATATAGTTAGTCCAGTACCAAAGCATAGTGAATTGCTTGCAAGCCACTGAGGTGATCTCAGGTCTAAGGGACACTTCTATCTATATCCCATCAGAAATATTCTCGATAGCAGAATGCTTTAGAGTTGGTCACGTTCAATGATAATGTATCCTTACATCTCACCTGTATGCCATACCAATATCTCCACACTTCTTAGTTAAGAGGACAAACAATCTATATGGCACACAGCGACCTATGCTCGATAGATGCTATCATCCTTATTGATAACCTATCATTTGATCGTGAATAGTTTTAAGGACTAATCGATAAATCCTCTCTTTATTGAATCTAAATAGCCCTAAGAACTTCATCACAATAATGGAGTTTGTTAGAAGATGAAAACTTTAAGATGAAAAAGCCAAAAAAATATTTTATTCATCAATAAATTAATTAAAATTACAATATAGCTCAACTATCAATAGACTGATGATGGACTTTAGGACACATTTTTCAACAAGCGATATGTCTCATTACCATACAGAATTGAACCTATTGGATCACACAAATAAAAGTTTGGGACTAGATGTCACTAATTTGACTCATGCAGTCTAATTGATTTGGATTAGATTCAATTAGATTCAAGAAAATCATGCTAGCAAATGATTGAACCTAACTTTCTCCTCCTAAGGATTTTTTGATTGGTTTGGACTCAATCAAATTGGATTTGGCTCATCCAGAAATCCTGTATTGATTTATCCTTAACTGACTAGACCTCATTCTGGTCTGATTAGGCCTTGTCCTGGTTTTAGAAGGAAAGGATCTGGATAAGGGGGCACTAAGAGTTGGCGCCCCCACCTTTGACTTGGTCATGTGCAAGAAAGGAAAGAGAGGAACGTGCGCCCCCTATTTTTCTTTGAGCAAGCACCCTAGATGATTTTCGGGAGAGAGAAAGGATGCACGCCCCTTCCTGGCATGTGCCCTTCTGAGATAACATTTAGGAGGTTAAGTGGTTGCTCGTTTAAATTTGTTTGAACGAGTCAAATAAGTATTTGAAATAATTCAAACTTGGAGAGAGAGTCCCTGGCACCAAACCACCTTTATCTAATAAGGTGGTGCATGACTAGCCTTCATTTTGTGCAACAAAATAAAGCAAAAATCTGATGGGGCATGTGGAATTAATGAGGAGTCCTTCTGCTTCTTAACTTTGACCCTGTCGAAGTCTAGAAGCCTTAGGACTCTAGGTCTATTGTTTGTCTATAAATAAGAGACCTTGCTAAAGTTTTTGGCAATTCATTCCACTACCCAATGCCCAAGCTCTACTCCTCTCCTCCATGCCTTCTCTCCCTCCTTTAGTCCCTTTCTCCCATGGCTAAGAGTTGGGCCGACCAGTACTGCAAGCATTGAGGTGCTGTCCATGCAAGTTCAAGTCGAAGGAGTTTCCAATCATGTGTCGATCGGATTGCGCCGAAGATCATATCAAATATGCAATTAGGAGATCCAGATCTAATATTCAAAGATCAAATCTAGAAGAAGAAGACCTTCAGATCTGATCCGAGTGGATACTGGTAGAGGCCGGACATGTGCACGACTCAAGTTGGATCTTGGGATAGTAGTCAGATCATCGCAGCGAGTAAATTGTTTACTCGCAAACATATGGTATTTCGATATCCCATTGCATGTTTTGTTTCAAATTTAACAATTAGATCTGAGAACCTCTTAAATCTGATCAGATCAACAAAAAAGTTTTTAAATTCCACTACTTAAATCTGATACTTAAATCTGATCCGATCAGGCCAATCCATCAAAACTTTCACTCACAATCTCCCAGTGATGCCTAACAGCATGTAGTAGCAACCCAGTAGAATAGAAAAGTCTAAACCCCTAGGTGTAGTTATCATGTGATCGAGTTCTTTTATCAAGAGTCTCAATAGGATGCAGATCATGGAAACTCATCAAACCTTAAGTATCCATCATATGGAAGATATAACTACCTTGACTCCAATCATGAATCCTAATGAAAACTCTTTTCCATTATCACGCTACTGTGGCCATAGATTTAAGGACTCAGTCTCATAGGTAGCATAGGACTACTCCTCTCCTACTAAGACTGATAGATCCCCCATAATTGCACACCCTACTAATATAGCGAACTTACTATAGCCAACGAACACCACAAGATCCTAGATGGCTAGGGATCATATTTATGTTCTATCAAGCTATAGCAACCCCATTGTTAGCAGCTGATGCTGTTGGAAAATAGCGTCCTAAATCCTAGGGTATAGATGATTGAGCTCTTTATTGCAATTGTATATGAATTTTTCATTAATAAAAGTTATTTAGTATCTTTAATCATAAGTTGTGCATATTCTATATCGAACTCCTATGTTATGATGAAAGTCCTTAGAATTACTTCTAAATTATAAAGCAGGATTTATTGTATAGTTCTTAAATCATGTTTATGACCAAATGATATGTCATTATAGAGATGATGACATTTATCGAGTATAGGTCATTGTATGCTATATAGGTTAATTGTCCTCTTAACTGAGTGTAGAGATATTGGCATGAAATACAGGTGAGATATAGGAGTACATCATCATCAAATAATGACTTACCTACTGAGTACTCTACTGTCAAGAGCAACTCGCAAAAGGTATGGGCATGAGTGTCTCTATGAGCTGAGATCACCATGGTGACTTGCAAACAACTCAGTGTGCTTTGGTATCGAACTATCTGCATTTTTAATGTAGTGACGGAAGGCTGCTGGGTACAGTCAAGTACTTGTAAACTCTATATATGAGTTAAGATGGGATTGACCCCTTAGGACTACTGAAGATAATGCATCCTTATATTTTAATTAAGTAAAGCCTTGGCTAGGATAATCCATGTAATGGATTTGAAAGGTTGAAATACAATTTGATGACTCATTTAGGATTGACAGCAAACCCTATGTCGTCCTGAGCATTCAAGATCAAAGGGATGAATCATGATGTACTAAATCATGCAACGTAGAAAAAAATTGACCTATAATCTAATTATTCAATTTAGAAGAATGTGACTCAATTGAATAAAAATAGATTAGCTTAATTAAGAATTAAGTTAGAGATCATATGGGATTAAATAGCTGACTATGTCTAGCTAGCACCGGACATGAGGTGCATGTTTAATTTCGAGGATGATTATGATCAAATCTTTGATCCAAAAAATTCATTAAAAAATAAATTCAGCTACTAATTATTTTAGATTAGATCTGATTTAATTGGGCTTAATCAGGTTGGAAATCCAAATCAGACTTGGACATGAACCCTAATCGGATTAGGGTCAGCAGTCTATTTGAAATTGGTTCGAGTTGGATTTGAATCGGACCTGAAATGGATTAAATCCTTAGAGACTGTTGCCCAGATAGACAACCCAAGAGGAGGGGGGGGTTGAATTGGAATTTCAAAAATTTAAAGTAGATATGTATGGTGATAAATGATTAAATCCTAAGTGAATCAAATATGAGAGCAAATAGAAGATACAATCAAGAGCACACACACAAATAAGAGAATTTTATAATGGTTCGGTGCTCTTCCAGCACCTACGTCCACTCTTCAAGCAAACTATTGAAAATTTCACTATAATCCTATAAGATTATAGCCAGATAGTTTTTTTGGGCTCACTATCCAAAAATTCAGTTGATTTTTCTCTAGGTTCACCAACCACAACCTTTACACGGATCGGACAAACTAATCTGAATAAATAGAGGGGAGAAAAATCCTAAAACCCAAGTTTCAGTCCCTGTTGAAACCAAGTACATGAAAAGAGAAAAAGAAATTTTACAATTCAAAATGTCCCTTTGAATGAGCAGAAAAGTTATCCTTGCAGTTTGTTGAAAGCCTCTTTGAATACATGGAGTTAATGCACCTGAGGGTTCTTCAAAGCTTGAGAGAACTAATTGATTGGAGATTGGGTATTCATTCAAGAACAAAGCATGCTTCACTTTCTCTTATTTTTCTCTGATCAATTAAAAATAAGCCTTCTTTCTTTTATATCTGTAGCATTTTCTCTCTTCTGGTGATGATTGGAGCTCAAAAATGTAAAATCTGATCGTTGGAGAGCAGCAACTAGTCGTTAGGATCGAAAAAATCCAATCTAGAATGCCCCGCCAAAAGATTATCACCGAGTCTCGAGACCTCTCGATTTGTCTCGAGATGTCTCGCCAGTTTACGAGGTCTCTCAATTTGATTAGGAGAGCTCTCGCCTTCAGTTGTATGAAAAATCAGCTTTCTAAAAAAAATGGCTTGCCTGAGATTGAGACCTCTTGGTTCTGAACGAGATGTCTTGCTGGAACTACAAGACCTCTTGGGAATCCTATGAGATCTCTCACTCTCAGACCACAAAAACTAGGTTTCTATTGCTTGAGATCGAGGGCTCTTGAGATTCACTCAAGACCTCTCAAAATCGAGCCAGAACTGCATTTGAGACATGCCAGTCTACTCAAGAGCTCTCGAAAAAATTTCTGAGATATCTCGATGACTGCTCGAAGGCAATTTTGAGAAAATTTTTGTACTAATCAAGGAGATTCGATTTTTTTTGAAATTCTACTTTATGTCTTTCTTATTTTGATCAAAGAACTCTCTTTCTTCGGACATTGAAATACTTAAAATAAAATATATTAGTAATCATTTTCTTTAATATTTGGTCATCATCAAAATCACTAAGGGGGTTCAATAATCTCCTCCTTTTTGATGGTGACAAAACATTAAGCAAGTCATAAAAGGAGTTTTAGCAATATGTATATCATGAACTAATGAATGCAAAATTTTTGTGCTAAAGCTTCCTCTTATTGTATACTCTCATGAAATGAATAGGATTTGAATAACGTTCTTTTTATTTTGTATTTATTCATTTTAATCATTTCATTTTCTAAAGTCCCTTTTTGTGTACGTTAGTTTGAATTGATTATACATTTGTACTTTGATTTCAATTAATTATATATTTGCTTGAATTAATTATACATTTGCATATTTCTCTTTAATATTTCTCTCCCTTTTTGTCAGCATCAAAATCACAATAATGAGAGGATCATAAAAAGGCAAAAACATAAAAAGGATTGATTTTATTGCAAGATGTAATAATACATAGATTGAGATGTATGTTGGTTTACAAAAAATGAATCTCATACCAACATACCTAAACCGAAAATCAAAACAAAAGAGATACTAGACCTAGTCCTCATCAGAGAGGAACTCAATGATGCGTTCAAAGGAAGATTTGGGTCTAGTAGAGGACAAGTGAGGAATAGGTATAGGAGAAGGTGATGGTCTAGAAGAAGATGATGGTACAGAAGAGGATGAAGTTCGACTCAAAATCTACCGTAGGGTGGAAATAAGGACTTCAGTCATGGTGCACTGAACAGTGATGTTCTCTTCAAGTCTCTGTGCAATTCTGGCATTCTCGGATAGGAGTAGTTCAATCTGAGCTGATGTATTATGTTGCTCCTTCTCCAAAATTTTTAGCCTTTGGAACAATCCACTAATTTATTGGCTAAGCATTTCTATCTGACCTTCAGTGGATATTCTTTGTTCTTCAATACTTACAAAGAGTCGATGCCTCACACTGGACAGTATATCCATAAATCTTTTAGATACTTTCTGAACCACTTCTTCTACCATTCTTTTAATTAAAAGATCTTGATCAAAAGCTGAGGGAGGTGCTGGTGAAGGACAAGGAGGCACCTGAGGAAAGTGTGGGGAGTTTTGGAGAGTTTGGAGGATAGGTCTCAAAAGAATGGAACAATGAATGAAACAGGGAACCTCTCATAGACCGATTAAAAAGAGAGCCTGCAAGAATCGAGAGCTCTCATTTTAAAGATGAGATGTCTCAAAAACTTTGAGAGCTCTCACATTTAGCGCGGGAGGTCTCAAAATCTAGTCAAGAGATCTCATGAATAACCCGAGACTTCTCGAGCACAAGGGAAAGAAATCAGAATATAGAAGAAATTTCAAGCCAATTTTTTCTCAAATTTTTTTAAGATGGGATTGAGGGTGTTAAGGATGATGAAAGGCGATAAAAAATGATCCAATAAATTCAAGATTAAACATTTTCAAAGTGGATCACAAATACCAAGTTCATCCTGGATTTTTGAGAATCTATCTTCACTTAGAGGTTTTGTAAAAATATCAGCTAGTTGATTTTTAGTTGAACAAATTCAAGCACAATGTTATTATTTTGAACATGATCTCTAATAAAATGATGTTTAATTTCAATATGTTTGGTTCTTGAATGTTGAATAGGATTTTTAGTCAAGTTTATGACACTAGTGTTATCACATCTAATTGGTATCTTATTTTGCTTAATTTCAAAGTCTTCGAGTTATTGTTTGATCCAAAATATTTGAGCATAGCAACTCCCCACAGCAACATATTCGGCCTTGATCGTTGACAGTGCTACAGAGTTTTGCTTTTTGCTATACCAAGTGATTAAGTTCAACCCTAGAAATTGACAGGTGCCTTTAGTACTCGTTCTATCAATTCTACATCCTCCATAGTCTGCATCAGTGTATCCAATCAATTCAATGGAGGATTGTTTTGAGTACCAAAGACCTAAATTGTGTGTGTAGATCAAATATCTAAAAATTCTCTTAACAGCTAGTAAGTGTGATTCTTTAGGATTAGATTGAAATCTAGTACACATGCATACACTAAATAATATATCAGGCATACTTGCAGTTAAGTAAAGTAGGGATCCTATCGTACTTCTATAGAGCTTTTCATTTACATTCTTACCATTTTCATCTTTGTCAAGTTTGTATGAGGGGCTCATTGGTGTGCCGATCTTCTTTCCATTTTTCATGCCAAACTTTTTGAGCATCTCCTTGATGTACTTTGTTTGGCTAATGAAAATGCCTTCCTTTGATTGTTTGACTTATAGTCCAAGGAAAAAATTTAGCTCCCCCATCATGTTCACTCCGCATCAACTTAGAAACTCATGACAAAGAATTTCATCAGTAGCTCCAAATATGATGTCATCCACATATATTTGAACCACAAGAAGGTCATTATTTTTCTTTTTCAAAAATAGTGTGGTGTCTATACTTTCTCTAATAAAATTATTTTGTAATAAAAATTTACTCAATCTCTCATACTATCCTCTAGGTGCTTATTTAAGTCCATAGAGTGCTTTATTTAACTTATATACATGATTGAAAAGTGAGTGATTTTCAAATCTGGATGGTTGTTCTACAAATACTTCTTAAGCAATATAACCATTCAACAAGGCACTTTTCACATTCATCTGAAATAATTTAAAGTTCATATAACAGGCAAAAGCAAGTAACAATCTAATAGCCTCTAATCTTGCTACAGGTGCATATGTTTCATCAAGGTCAATTCCTTCTTCTTGATTGTATCCTTTAGCAACTAGTCTAGCTTTATTTTTTACAACATTACCATGTTCATCTAATTTGTTCCTAAATATCCACTTTGTACCAATTATAGGATGATCCATGGGTCTGTTTACAAGAGTCCATACATTGTTTCTTTCAAATTGATTTAGTTTATCTTGCATGGCTAGCATCCAATTAGAGTCATGTTCAGCTTCTTCTATATTTTTAGGTTCTATTTGACAAACAAATGCAAGGTAATCAAATGTATCCTTAAAACAAGATCAAGTTCTTATCCCTTGTGAAGGATCACCTAATATCAATTCTCTTGGGTGATTGTGTGCATACCTACACTCCTTGGGTAGATCTCTATGATCATTATATGCTTCATTCGCACCATCATTGCTTTGTTCCAAAATTATTGTAGGTTTATCTTTGTCTTGAATGTTATTATCCTTCAAGTTTAGGTCCTTCATCTCATCTTCGAGAATTTCTGTATTATCATCAAAAACGTCTTTCTTTCTCGAAGATTGATTGTTAACTTCATCAAAGATAACATGTATAGATTCTTCAACAATCAAAGAGTGTTTGTTGAAGACTCTATATTCTTTGCTAGATGTAGAATATCCAAGAAATATACCTTCATCTGCCTTAGCATCAAATTTACCTAGATTATCTTTACCATTATTATGAATAAAATATTTAAAACCAAAAATATGAAAATAATCAATATTAGATCTTTTTTCTTTCCAAAGCTTATAGGGGGTCTTCTTTAAGATCAGGCGAGAAACACTATTTAGGATATAACATGCTGTGTTAATGGCTTCAGTCCAAAAATATTTAGGTAGATTCCCTTCACACAACATGGTACGGGCCATATCAACTAAGGTTCTATTCTTTCTTTCAACAACTCTATTTTGTTGAGGGGTTCTAGGTACTGAAAAATTATGTTCTATGCCATGTTCATTGCAAAATTCTTCAAAGTATTTATTTTCAAATTCTGTGATATGATCACTACGGATACATACCACTGTAGAGTTCTTTTCATTTATTATTTTCTTGTAAAACTTTGAAAATATTGAAAATAATTCATCTTTATAAGCTAAAAACAGAACCCAAGTGAAACAATTACTAGACCATATTTCTTTCGTGCTAGGCTTGTGGTCCTAGTAGGTCCAGACAAATTCATATGAATCAATTCAAGAGGCCTAGAAGTTGAAATCATATTTTTGGATTTAAAACTCCTCCTAGTTTGTTTTTCAAATTTCCAAGCATCACAAATATGATCAACTTTGAAATTTAGTTTTGGTAACCCCTTGACTAATTCTTTATTATGCAATTTATAAAGAGTATGCATGCTAGCATGACCTAATCTTCGGTACCAAAGCCAACTAGTTTCTTTTATGTTAGCATTCATTGTAACTAGGCATTGGCCACTCTTCATGGCAATTTCATCAAGATTCACCATGTAGATATTTTCATGCCTAAATCCAATGAATTTTAAGCTATCATCTAAGGAACTAGATACTTTGCGCAAAGAAGATTCAAAAGAGACTTTAAAACCTTTATCACAAAGTTGACTGATATTAAGCAAGTTATGTTTTAAATTATCAACTAACCATACATTATCTATAAAGATAGTAGGAGTAATCAAAATTTTACCAAAGTCAATTATTTTACCTTTGCCATTATCTCCAAAGGTGATTACTCTTCCTTCCTTTTCTTTTAGGATGACGAATTGTTGCTTATCACCCAATATATGCCTTGAGCAGCTGCTATCTAAATACCACTTCTATTTTGATTCTTGGGCTGCAAGGCATTCCTGCACAAACAATCAAGTAATAGTTTTAGGTACCCAAGTCTTCTTGGATCCTTTAGGATTGGTAGACATGGTTCCTTTTGGAATCCAAATGCTTTTAATGTGCTTTTCATTAAATTTTCTAGTATTGCATTTAAAAGCCTTGTGTCCTTCCTTTTTGCATCTAAAGCAAATGATATGAGAAGTGCTATTAGAGATAGATGCAGTGAACAAATTTTTTAAAAACTTGGTTTTATCTTTAGATTTATATCCTAGTCCGACCTTATCATAAACTCCTCGTTGATTATTTAAAATCATTTATAATTTTTCAGAACTACAAGTAAATTTTATCAACTAAAGGCTTTAATTTATCCAATTCATCCTTTAGAATTTTATTTTCTTCTTTTAACTTATTGTGGCTACTAATTACCTCTTTTTTTTCTTTTAAGAGTGTTTGAATCATTTCCTTAAGATTTTTATTTTTTGAGCTAATCTTTTTAAAATCTTTCATCAAGTCATAAAAAGCATCTTGAAGCTCATCAAAGATAAAATTTGAGTTAAGAGTGGAGGATACCTCATCATTTTGTACCATGAAATACAAGTTTGCTTCATTTTGATTTTCTTCCTCCGAGCTTGATTCGTCGCTGTCACTCCAAGTTGCTAACATGGCTTTCTTTTTTATTCTTTTTGGCCTCTTCTTCAATAGAGGACATTCAGCCCTAAAATGTCCTAGCTTCTTGTAGCAAGTGGACTAATCCATCTCTTTTTCTTTTTCTTTCTCCTTGCAGGCTTCTCCTCTAATGAAGCTCCTCTTCTTGAATCCTTGTCTTCTTCTTTCCATAAATTTCATGAATTTTTTGATCACCAGGGCCATGTCTTCATTATTTTTTTCACTGGTGGATAGATCATCTTCTTCATCAGCTATGGATTTTAGTGCTATTGTTTTCTTCTTCTTGTTGTCTTCTTCATTGTGCTGACTCATGGCAAGCTCATGTGTCATCAAGGATCCAATGAGCTCATCTAGAGATAGTGTGTTTAGATCCTTTGCCTCCTGGATGGCTGTTACTTTGGCTTCCCATGATCTAGGCAAAGACCTAAGGATCTTTCTAATCAATTCACTGTTAGTGTAAACTTTACCTAAGCTTTTTAAACCATGTATAATATCAGTGAATCTTGTGTACATACTAGTGATAGATTCAGTAGAGTCCATTTTAAATAACTCATATTGGTGAACTAGCATGTTAATTTTAGTTTTTTTTACTTGATTTGTCCCTTCATATTTGACCTCAAGTCTATCCCAAATTTTCTTTGCAGAATTGCAAGTAGAGATTCGGTTAAAGTCATTTGCATCAAGGGTACAATAGAGTACATTCATTGCATTTAATTAATTAAGATTCTTATCTATTTCATCCCAATCCTTCTCCGGCTTAGGAGAGGATGTGCCATTGACAATGATTGTGAGTATGTGTGGACCATTGATAACGACACTCCATATGTCATAGTCAAGGACTTGAATGAAAATGCGCATGCGAGCTTTCCAATAGGTATAGTTGGACCTATTAAAAAGAAGTGGCCTATTTATGAATTGCCTTTCGACAAGTGAACCTCCTAGTTGGGTTGACATGATCTTTATCTCTTGATAAAAAAATCAATAATTAGTAGAGAACCTGGCTATGATACCAATTATTGCCCAAATAGACAACCCAAGAGGGAGGGTGAATTAGGTTTTCAAAAATTTAAAGTAGATTTGTGCGGTGATAAATGATTAAATCCTAAGTGAATCAAATATGAGAGCAAATAGAAGACACAATCAAGAGCACACATGCAAACAAGAGAATTTTATAGTAGTTTGGTGCTCTCATAACACCTACGTCCACTCTCCAAGCAAACTCTTAGGAATTTTACTATAATCTCGTAAGATTATAGTCGAATAGTTTTTTTGGGCTCAACATCCAAAAATTTAGTTGGTTTTTTTCTAGGTTCATCAACCACAATCTTTACAAGGATCAGACAAACTAATCTGAATAAACAGAGGAAAGAAAAATTCCAAAATCCAAGTTTCAGCCCCTACTGAAACCAAGTACATGAAAAGAGAAAAAAAATTTTACTACTGAAAATGCTCCTTTGAATGCGTAGAAAAGTTATCCTTGTAGTTTGTTGAAAGCCTCTTTGAATATGTGGAGTTAATGCACTTAAAGATTCTTCAAAGTTTGGGAGAACTGATTGATTGAAGATTGGGTATTCGTTCAAGAGCAGAGCATGCTTTGCTTTCTCTCATTTTTCTTTGATCAATTAAAAATAAGCCTTCTTTCTATTATATCTACAGCATTTTCTCTCTTCTGGTGATAATTGGAGCTCAGAAAAAGTAAAATTCGATCGTTGAAGAGCAGCAACTAGCCATTGGCACTGAAAAAATCTGATCTAGAATACCCCATCAAAAGGTTATCGTCGAGCCTTGAGACCTCTCGATTTGTCTCGAGACATCTCGTCAGGTTATGAGGCCTCTCGATTTGATCATGAGAGCTTTCACCTTCAGTCGCACAAAAAATCAACTTTCTAAAAAAAATGGCTCGCCTAAGATCGAGACCTGTCTATTTTGAATGAGACATCTCGCTAGAACCATGAGACGTCTCGAGAATCCTGCGAGACCTCTCACTCTCAGAGCACAGAAACTAGGTTTCTATCATCTGAGATTGAGAGCTCTCGAGATTTACTCAAGACCTCTCAAAATTAACCCAGAACTGCATTTGGGGCGTGTCAGTCCACGAGAGTTCTCGAAAAAATTTTGAAACATCTCGAAGACTGCTCCAAGATAATTTTCAGAAAATTTTTGTACCAATCAAGGGGATTCAATTTTTATTTAATTTTACTTTATGTCTTCCTCATTTTGATCAAAGAGCTCTTTTTTTTTGACATTGGAATACATAAAATAAAATATGTTTGTAATCATTTTCTTTGATGTTTGGTTATCATCAAAATCACATAAAAGGTTCAATAGAGACCCAATGTACTAGGACTCTCTCTCCTTATGGCTAACCAAGAGGAGGGGTGTTGGTTTATGCACCCCCCCTCTTGTGAGCGCGTGTGAGGAAGGGAGGGCGCCACTAGGTGGTGCCAATACTTCTTCATGAAGTAATCTTCCTTGGATATGGTTAGGACTAAGAGTTCTAACCGATCTGGGTTTGATCAATAGCCTAGGGCATCACCTATACAAATGGGAGGAATTCTTGGCCGCCTACAATCTAGAGAGCTTTGATTTTGTGTGACAAAACTAGGGAGATGTAGAGATGGTGTGAGGCAAGGAGTGGTCGTTCATCTTCTTCTTCTTTAGGCATGGAGACTTCTATCAGTTGTTCCTTGGCATGAGGATGTATGTCTCAAGGAAGAGCCAAAGAAGAGATATTCAAATCTTGTTCCTTTCCAAAAGGTGTGATGTCCAAATCTTCATCCCTCTTTTTTATGGTGTCGAGCATGCACATGAAGTAGAGGGCCTATGCTTTCAGGTCTTGCGAGGCATCAGATTCAAGAAACCCAGTATCCACTACACATCATAGGTATTTTGATGTTTAAAATTTTACTTTAAACTTGAATATATTCATCCGATCCCTGACAATCTGGTTCTAAATCGGATCTTTCCCTTCAATTGGTATCAAAGCCCTAGGGTTTTGATCATATGATGCATATAATTATTCTGCAGGTTTACATCAAGTTGTAATCCTAAAATTTTATTTTAGACATTAATATCTGATTTAAACATATTGATATAAATTTTCTGTTTTGGTTTTAATAAAAAAATTCAAGAAACTAACCAATGGTTGAAATAGTTTGTTATAAGCTTGCTATAACAGAGTTTTCTTGTGCAGATTTTTTGTTAGAATAACGGTCTGATTAAAATCTGTTTTAAATCAGTTTTAACAGAATCTTTTGAAGATTATTTTAGGTTGCTAGTTAGCTTTAATCAAAATATGAAATAAATCTATTTTGATAGATTTTCATATTTGATTTTAAACAAAAAAATCTGCACAACATCAAAACAGGTTTAACCAGAATTTTGTGCAGAATTTTTTTCTATGTGTTCATATGAACTTTTGAATAGATTTTTTGTATAATTCTAGATCTGAATCCTTCTTTTATATGCTGTTAATCAGATGTTCAGATATGAAATAAATGTATAATGCTATGTCCTAATGAAATTAGAAATGAAATGATCATGATTATGTGATGCATATGATGCAATAGATAGTGTCCTAAAAGATGCCATGCTTTATGTGATGCATATATGCAATTTGGATTAGATTAATTCATATTTAATTATTAAACTATGATCTAAAAATTAGTTTTATAGATCTAAAACTATATGCATGCATCACATGAAACCCTTGTAAAATAGTTTTATAAATTAAAACACACGTTTCACACACTTAATTTAGAATTAAGAGATCCAGATTTGAGACTCTAAGATCTAAGGCCGGCTATAGTACGTTTATTGTAGGAATTAGATTGCACCGATAGAAAATTTATCTACCTCAGTAGATGAGGAGAAGCCCTATGATGATCATGAGAATCAAGTCCATAAGCCCATGGCAATGGTAGAGTGAAATAATAGAAAGAGTTTCTATTAAGATTTTTACATTGGACTTGAATCAAATGATTAATCATATGACGGATATTAGGGTTTGATGAGATTACCTTGACCCTAATCCAGTTGGGGCTCAAGATAGAAGAACTTAATCACATAAGTAGCTGCACCGAGAGGTTTATTTTCAATTCTGATGGGTTGCCACCATATGCTGCTAGGTGTCATTGATGGATTTTGAGAGCAATTAGAATGGTTTAGATGATTAATCATACTAGTCATCTGAATCAGAAAAGTTTTGATCCATCGAAAGGTATTTCAATAATATCGATGATAGAGATCGTAACATATCTCATTACCATATGGAACTAAACCTAACTAGGTCACACAAATAAGAGTTTCGATCTGAATATCATCAATTGGACTAACTCAATTCAATTGATTTGAATAAGATTCAATTAGTTCAAGAAAATCATGCTAGCACATGATTGAGCCTAATGTTCTTCTTTAATTATCATTAAAAGTTGTCTCGACTGAGCCAAATATGTTTGGGCTCACTCAGGAACCTTTACTTGATCTGACTGGAGCTTGTCCAGGTTAGAAAAGGATTATCTTAATTTATGAGATGAATTTGAGATAACACATACCATTTTCCATCACCTGCTAAATCCTATTTTGGACATTTGGTCAAACGTTGACCTTTGACACTTAGACATCTGCCCATGTGTCAAGCCATCATAGGAGAGAATTTTTGGACCAGTCCACCTACTAAAAAGTAGATGCATAAGGGGTGCACACCTAGGGAGGCATGCGCCCATGGATAGAGCATCTGGAGTCCAATACAGATGGGTCTCCAGTTGCTTCGGGGTTTCTCCCTAGGTGGCGCTAAAGACTTGTCTTTGACTAGTCCTGGCGCCATCTAAGGATGATTCAGAGGGGCTCTCATCTAATTGGATAGATGATATCATCCCACCAATCAGATTTAGATCTGATTGCACAAAAGGCTGTGATTGGTCAGGATGATGTGGCACTGCATGGCACAATAGGGTCTATAAAAACCCTGTCTGCACCAAGATTTGAGTAGCTTGATCCATTGCCCATGCCACAAGGCTGCCCCTCTCCCTTCTCCATGCCATCTTCGGGTCTTCTCTCTCCTACCCATGCCTAAGAATTTTTGGGCTTCAGTTTGGTGCGATCCAAGCAAGAGAAAGGCGACAGGAAAAGAAAGAAGGCAGCACTACTGCAAGAGACAACTCACATCTTCGAAAGGAGTTTTGAAGATCTTCAAAATGAGATCCAGATCTGATTTTTGGAGAGATAATAAAGAAGGAGAGGATCTTTAGATCCTATCCGAGTGGATACTGATAGAGGCCAGGCACTTACGTGGCTAGATCCAGAACCTCAGGCAGATTTCAGAATCATCATAAGATAATTAGATTACCCTCAACAAGATAAATTAAATTAGATTTAATTTATTTCTTATTTTATTTTATGTTTTTATTAGATCAATAATATCAAATCCGAAAAGTCTCAGATTTGATCTAAATTTAAGAGAAAATTTTTTGAAATATCTCTCTTGATCCAATCAGATTTGAACAAACCTGATCCAAAAACTAGGTTTTCGTTCAACTGGTATCGGAGCCAAATTACATTTTCTATTTGATTTAATTTTATTTTAATTTTGATCTAATAATTAGATGATTTTAGATGTCACATGAGATGTGATTAGATCTAAAATTAAAAAATTTAAAAAATAAAATAATTTAGATTTAAGTTGTACAAGATGCATGACTAGTTGTAGAATAGAATTGTTCTATGTATAGTCTAGTATGATCATAATTTAATTTGATTAAGTTATGATTTTTAGATCTATTTATTTACTATTTTTGAAGTTATAAATATTATAATAAAATTCAAAAAATAAAAAATAAAGTTATTTAATTTTTGTTCATATGAGATATGATGAATTCATGTTTAGACTAGTTGCAGAATAGTTCTACATAATTATCTAGAATATATTTTAATTTGATATGATCAATTTAAATTTAATTTTTTAGATGATTATGAGATAATTTAGATCTAAAAAATTGCATGATATGATACATGAAGATGTATGCAAAACATATTTATAGTTAGATCAATTTTTATATATGAGATACATGATGTAGATCTAACTAGTTTTGTAGTTTTCATATTTCTGATTAAGGTGTTCCCCTTGGCCGTCCGATCATAAGAACAAAGTAGGATTTAAATGCCCTCTCTTTCCATTTGATGGGGTGTTTTTATGATGTGTAGGGGTGCTGCGCGTTCGTCCTTAATCAGAAATCTAAAACTTATTTTCTACAAAATCTTAGATCCTGAAATTTCCTAGGATTTTATTTACATGTTTTGTTTATGAACCCTAAACTTAATTAAGAATTAAGATTATGAAATATATTAAGTCTAAAAATTAAAAATTTTTAGATTTAAGACATATTCATAAAATTGGGTTTGGGCTTGGGTAGCTCAATTAGGTCTAGCAGTTGATCAAACCGAATCAAGAGTTGGTTAGATGGGATCAAGAGTGCTTAAATTGACCAGCCTAATAGGATTAAGTCTGGGTCAAGATCGAATCACATGAGTGATCGATCAAGCTAAGACCTAATTAGGCTCAGTGGTTAGAGTCTGGATTGTAGGCTAATCTGATTGGTTCTGGCTCAATAATTTGGTGTCTAAGGTAAGTCTGGCAGATATGACCGACTGATTTTTAATTGGGAGCTACTCGACTCGAATGCATTCTTGTCGAGTTAATGGCATATCCCTTCCACCGATCTCACTTATCTGACCATATTTATCGATCCAGTCCTGATCTAAGGTGGTTAACAATCCAAGCTAACCCATGCCACTAGGTTAGTCATAATTGTTATGGCTATTGTAAGTCAAGTTTAAAAAGACCTAAATCAAATCTTCCTAAGAAAAGATTAAGTCTAAGGTCTTCCACCATTGTAGATATGCGGGTCCTTTTCGGGGTTGATTGTTCTCGGCTGGTCACAGTGGTTCAGTTGTACCGAAAGATGCAACCATGTCTATTAGACATTGGATGCTATGGGCTGGAGGATAAATTAGGCTCAATATTCTGGATACAGTGAGAGACCCAATTAGAAATTCAATCTGTGCAAATGGTGGGTCTGACTTAACTAAGGAGTGGATCAATATTCTGGGCACAGGTGAGATTCATGAATTAGAGACCAAGTTTGGGTGCACCATGATTAGAGAATCATTAGATAAGAGTTATCCACTCATTGGCTAACCCATCACCAATAACTATTAGGTGAGGTGATAAGTCAGTTGGTGGGACTGTACCATCCATTAGAAATCTATAATCGCAAAGATTTTTGCATCTCTATAGAGGGAGTGTAGAGATCCAAGAAAATAGTAGGAGCTAATTTATTTAAAAATTAAATTCCTAAATAAATTGGTCAAGTCTTAATTATAATATCTAACTAGAAACTTTGACTCTCTACAGAAAAAATAAAATGTCTGCATCCAACCACTAGCACGTATCCTGGACACCCATAGACTGACTGGATCCAATTATAAGGATTGGCTTCGAAACTTCAAAATCGTTTTGGATTTCGAGAAGTTAACTCATGTATTGGACCAGGATCCCCCCACATTACCAGCTCGTCCATCTACTGAACAGAGAGCATCTCTTTACAAGTGGATGGATGGAGATAACAAGGCCAGATACTACATGTTGGGCTCGATATCTGATGAGCTTCAGCACCAACATGAAGATATCAAGACTGCCCGCCAAATGTTGGCTCACCTGTAAGAGATGTTTGGTGAACAAAGTCGCACAGCCAAATATCAGGTCACTAAACGACTATTCAAGGCTAAAATGCGTGATGGGCAGTCAGTCCAAGATCATTGTCTGATGATGATCAAGAACTTGGAAGAGCTTGAGAAGCTTGGAGTGAGGTTGGACCTAGATCTATAGAATGATATAATTCTGCAATCCTTGACTGATGCATATGGGCAGTTCATCATGAACTACCATATGCATAAACTTCAAAATACATTGGCCGAGCTTATGAACATGCTGGTTACTGCTGAGCTTTTAATGAAAGGTTCCAAAGGCTCAATATTTGCTATGGAATAGACTTCTTCCAAGAGAAAGTCTTTTGAAAAGAAGAAATCTGTGAAAAAGCAGAAGGTGGTCGGAGGAAAGAAAAAGAAGGCAGAGCTGAAGAAGAAAATCACTGATAAAGAAAAATATTTTTATTATAATATTGATGGCCACTAGAAGTGGAACTACCCTACATACCTGGCCACCCTGAAGAATAAGAAGGAGGCAGGTCCTTTTGGAGGTATGCTCATTATTGAATCTAACCTTACGATTTTTTCTACATCCAGTTGGATGCTTGACTCTGATTTTAGTGCTCATTTGTGCACTTTCATGCGGGGGATAGTAGGAGGCTGAGGGATGGTGAAATGATCCTACGCATTGGAAATGGAGCAAGAGTTGCTGCTGTGGCCGTAGTAATCTATCCTCTTCGACTACCATCTGGTATAGATTTAGTACTTAGAAATTATTATTATGTGCCTACAGCATGTAGGAATTTGATTTCTATTTTATGAAGGCTATGTAATTAGTTTTCTTAAGGACCATTGTATCATTCTTTATGAAAGAAATAAAATTGCAAGTGGTTTCCTTATTAACGGTCTTTACTAGTTATATATTGATGTATCTATTTTTAATATCGAGCAAAATGTGAATGCCATAAAATCCAAATGACCCAGGGATAGTCCAAATGATAGGTATCTATGGCACCTTAGACTAGGTCATATAGCAGAAGATAGGATTAACAAATTGGAGAAAATTGGGTTATTGAGTCCATTGACTTCCGAATCATATCCAATTTATGAATCATGTCTTCATGGCAAAATGACTAAACTACCTTTTGTGGGACATGGGGAAACGGCCATGGATTTACTTGCCCTAGTACATACTGATGTGTGCAGCCCATTTGATGTACCGACTAGAGGCAATTTTATCTACTTCATAACCTTCGTCGATGATTTGTCTCGGTATGGGTATGTGTATCTTATGAGACACAAGTCTAAAGTCTTTGAAAAGTTTAAAGAGTTCAGACATGAAGTAGAAAAGCAAACTAAAAAATTCATTAAAGTTCTTCGATCAGATCGAGGAGGTGAATACCTTAGTCGGAAATTCCTAGACTATCTCAAGCAGAATGGCAGTCTCTCAATGGACTCCATCTGGAACACCTCAACTCAGTGAGATTTCAGAATGGAGGAACTGGACCCTATTAGATATGGTCCGATCCATGATGAGCTTCACAGACCTTCTTGATTATCTTTGGGGACACAGTTTGTTAACTGTTATATATTTACGGAATAGGGTTCCTTCTAAAACCATTCCTACCACATCGTATGAGATATGGCATGGTAAGAAACCAAGTTTGAGTCATCTCAGAATTTGGGATTGTTCGGCTCATGTCAAAAGACAACAAGCGGATAAGTTAGACTATAGGTCCTTTAGAGCTTGATTCATAGGATATTCTAAAAAATCATTAGGATATTATTTCTACATTCTAGAAGATCACAATATGATTGTGAGTCGACATGCCATCTTTTTTAAAAAATAGTTTATTCAAGATGGCGGCATTGGAAAGTAGATCAAGCTAGAGGAGAAAGTCTCCCAAGAGCAAAGAGCTAAGGATCCTTTGGAGCCAAATTAGGTTGAGCCAATACAATCACTACCTCCTCCACCTCGAAGATTTGAAAAGGGTTTTCCATCCCCTTGAGAGGTACTTAGGTAATATTTCAGAGAAAGTAGAAAAAATATTCTATGTAGGTAATGAAGTTCATGGTGATGATCCCAAAATCTATATCGAGGCAATATCAGATATCGACTCCGAGAAATGGTTAGAGGTAATGAAGTCAGAAATTGACTCGATGCACTCAAACCAAGTCTAAACCTTAGTCGATCCACCAAAAGGTATAGTACCTATTGGGTGTAAATGGATCTACAAGAGAAAGATTGGTGCAGATGGAAATGTAGAAACATTCAAAGTTAGATTAGTGGCAAAAGGTTATAGTCACCGCAAAGGCATTGACTATCAGGATACTTTTTCGCCAGTAGCCTTGCTTAAATCCATTCGCACATTGCTTGCTGTTGCAGCCTATTTCGATTATGAAATATGGCAAATGGACGTGAAAATGGTATTCTTAAATGGATATCTTGAGGAAGATATCTATATGAAATAGCGGCTGGATTTCACACCCAGTGATACAGATCACAAAGTATGCAAGCTGCAAAGGTCCATATATGGACTTAAGCAAGCATCTCGGAGCTAGAATACTCTTTTTAATGATGTGATTAAATTGTTTGATTTCATCAAGAACGAGGAGGATCCATGTATTTTTAGAAAGGTCAGTGGGAGCGCTATTATCTTTCTTGTACTGTACGTGAATGATATCCTCCTTATTGGGAATGATATTCTCATGTTGACCATAGTTAAAATGCGGTTATCTAAAGAATTCTCCATGAAAGACCTAGGAGAAGCATCCTTCATTCTAGAAATTAAAGTCTATAGAGATGGACCGAATTGGATGCCAGATCTTTCACAAAAGATATACATAGAGGAAGTGCTAAAGAGGTTTAGCATGGAAAACTCTAAAAGGGGTTTGGTGCCCTTCAGACATGGCATTCATCTCTCTAAGAAAATGTGTCGCAACACACCAGAGGAGATTGAACGCATGAGCAAGATCCCTTATGCTTCAATAGGGAGCCTCATGTATGCCATGTTATGTACACATCCTGATATAGCCCATGCTATGAGTGTCATAAGCAGATATCAGTCAAATCTAGGAGAAGAACATTGGACTTCTATGAAATGTTTCCTTAAGTACTTAAGAAGAACTAAGGATATGTTCTTGATTTTTGATAATGGAGAACTCAAAGTCCAAGGGTATACAGACTCGGATTTTATGTCGGATATAGATGATCGAGAGTCGACATTTTGAAATCTATTTGTATGTAATGGTGGTGCTATCAGTTAGAAGAGTTCCAAACAAATAGTAGTAGTAGATTCCACCATGGAAGCAGAATACATCGCTGCATCAAAAGCTGAGAAGGAGGCATTCTGATATAAGAAATTCACCATAGAGATCAGAGTGATGCCATTAGATGGCATTCCTCTATACTGCGATAATAATGGCGCCATAGCTCTTGCTAAGGAGTCGAGGTCTCATCAGAAATCGAAACACATCGAGCGGTGATACCACCTCATCCGTAATTACCTCGAGAAAGGTATGTCGAGGTCAAGAGAGTTGACTCTGTAGATAATGCGGCAGAGCCACTTACAAAGCTGTTGGGCCAACAGAAGATCAAAACCCATCTTGAGAAGATGGGACTTAAATTTGTAGCCAATTGGCTTTAGGTCAAGTGGGAGTTTGTTAGATATGTGTGCCCTAGAAGCCAGAAATGATTGACACTTGTTATACACTTCTAAGGGGCAAAATTATAATTTTAACTATAAATAATAAAATAAATTATTTTCTATCATAATGTGTATTTAGTGTCTGTGATACATCCCTTGAGTTAATGGCAATGATAATTCTTATTTTCAAAAGTTGAAAATTTAAGACAAATTTTTATTATTAACTCATAAAATGCTTCCGACCATAGGATCATCATGAGGATAATCAGAACCTCAGGTAGATATTAGAATCATCATAGGATAATCAGATTACCCTCAATAAGATAAATTAAATTAGATTTAATTTATTTTTTATTTTATTATTTTTATTTATTAGATCAATAATATCAGTTTTGGAAAGTCTCAGATCTGATCTGGATTCAAGAGAAAATTTTTTGAAATATCTCTCTTGATCCAATCAAATCTGAACGAACCTGCCGAAAAACTAGATTCTTTCTTCATCACTTAGTAATTCTTGCTAACCCATGCCATTAAGATAAATCAGTGTGACTGATTTAGGTGCCTTTGAACCTGATTTGTTATTAATCCTTTTTGTGACTTTATGAAGTCAGTGGGAGGATTATTGATTCTAGTTAACCTTATCTCCTCTCTTCTTAAATAAAAAATTAAATTTTTTAAATTATTAGATTCATAAAATAAAAATATTGTAGAGATAATAAATTCATAGCCTCCCATTAAGTTGGATGATAATGGGTCTATTAGTCTAATAATTATTGAAGGCCCAAAGGCCTAGTGCTTATCTGCTATTGAAATTATTATTCATAATATGATAATTTAGTTGTATCTCTCTGATAGATAGCTAGGTTTGTTGGCCAAAGTCGGGCCTGTCCATTCGTTGGTTGAATGCACTGAGTATGGTCATGTTAATGGTTGGACATAACTAGACCTTTCAGTGGAGGCCGAAGCCTACTGAAAAGGAAATTGGGGCAAAATTAATTACTAAAATTATTTAGAGAAATAATTGATTAAGAACTTATCCATAGATGCACATGGGTTGGGCAGCCAAAGTCGGGTTTATGTGCAGTTTGTATGGATTCTAGTACCCACTAAGGAATTAATGTAATTTCTTGAATTAGAGGTAGTGATGAAAAACTACAAGGGTTTCTAGCATGCATTTTGAAACTTTTTTAAAATATAATAATAATAAAAGATAAGATTAATCTAATTAGTCTAAGCATGCTGATAACTAAATCAAAAACACCATACTCTAGGATCATGGCATAATATATAAGCATATAGAAAATCTGAAAACATTAAGCAGTAAATCCTATTTACTACTCTACTTGTGTTCAGAACATGATACCTGAGTATGGATAAACGATCTTCACAATTGAAATCTATAGACTGGGGCTCCTCTTATCATGATATAGCTGGATAGAATGTCTGGCCTCTATGGATCATCCACACGAGGCTTCGGATCCCAATCAGCTCCTTCGGAGTGCTAGCTCCTCGCGAGAACCTTCGACGGCTGATGTTAATCAATCTCGATCGATCTCTTTCTTTTGATCATCAAAATGCTCCAGAAGATCAGGAAGAACACTAGGGAGAATGAGGAAGATATCTAGGATGTTTGGTGGAGATGTGACACTCATAGCTCTCGATCTCTCTTCTCGAACCCTAGGTCAAAATCCTAGGGCAGCACACACCCAAAACCCTAATTGCCCCTCTATTTGGATTTTTATCTCGAGGAAAAACTAGATTTCACCTGCCAAATAGATAGAGTTTTACTCTTAGAATGACTTCTTTCTGATGGCGCATGGCCCCCCTTATTCCCATTTTCAATGTGTGACAAAAAGTGTGGAAACCAAGTGAATGGCGTGAGATAAGGATAAGGACGAGTTGGTTTCTCATCCAAATTCAAATCCTATTTGAATTTGAACCTTAACCAACTCTCCCTTATCCATATGGGCATTAAGAGAAGGGGTTTGAGGCATTTGGGGCTTGTGCATTCCATTGAGAATCTGAATTCTCATGGGGAAAAAGAAAAAGTAGTGGTCAAAGGTTTAAAGCGCCAAGGAGAGTACAATTCATTTGGACTTCAGGTTTTATCCAATTAAGTCTCCAACAAAACACATTTGGCTTGACCCAATTAGACTAGAATAAATCCAATCAAATTAGGCTTAAACCATCTTAATTAAATTCTAATTAAATCAAAAATTAATTGAGCCCAAGTCCTAATCAAATCCGGGGCCAATCTTCCTTAGCAATTAGGTCATCTTATAACCTAATTCGGTCAAGCATAATTGAATCCAATTCAATTAGACTTGAACCAAAACTCATTACACAATCAAATTGAGCTAATCAGCAATCTAATTGCTAATTAATCCTCCCATGATTATAGAGTCTCAATATAGTAGGTCTCTAGATAATGGACTCTCAGCCTAATGGAACTCTTTGACCATAGAGTCCCAGACTTGTAGGACTCTTGATCATAGTCCCAGTCTAGTAGAACTCTAGATTAGCCATCAGATCATGTAAGAATCTCTATTATGTGTGACTCCATATATTCAAACCTAAACTAGTAGCATCGAAATAAATTTTTGTACTAATCAATGTGACCATCTAGCAATGATACTCGACATTCGGATAGGTCGAATAGTCACAATGCAATATTTAAAACCTACTAGAATATAGTTACCATATAATTAATCCCTTTGACCTCTATGTTTAGAATAATTTAGAGTTAAACGGTCAACTCTAGAAAAGTATATCCATAATATGTCTCAATCTAATCAGTCCTGTGACTTCTCAAGGACTATCCTAATCAATGTATTGCTAAATTGAAATATAATGCAACGTATCTTTCAAAATCATGAGTGGTCAATTCCATCTTGACTCACACACCAACTTTACAATTATTTGATTGTGCCTAGAAATCTTTCATCATTGAATTAAAAATTCAGGTAGTTCAATACCAAAGCACAGTGAGTTGCTTGTAAGTCACCATGGTGATTTCAGATCAGAGGGACACTTGTACCCATATCCCTTCGGAGCAAGTCTTGAAAGCAGAATGCTCCAGAGTTGGTCACGTTCAGTATAGATGTACTCTCACATCTCACCTATATGCTATACTAGTATCTTCATACTCCTTAGTTAAGAGGATAACCAACCTATATGGCACATAATCACCTATACTTGATATAGCTATCACTCCTATAATAGTATTTTGTTTGGTCGCAAACAGTTTTAAGGACTAAACGATAAATCCTCCTTTATCGATTTTAAATGGTCCTAAGAACTTCATCACAATATAGGACTTCACTAAAAGAAGATGTACAAGTTGTGATGAAAAAAGCTAAATTAACATTTTATTCATAAACAATTCATATACATTTATATAAATAACCTCAATCATCAATAGGCTGACAATTGGCTTTGAGACATAATTTCCAACAGGTAAAGGCTACCAATTCGTACAAATATTGGAAGAACCTTTAGACTAAAGCCCATGTCTTTAAGATTAAATGATTTATATACTAATTAGTCCTTGTTTCTCCTTTCAGATATGGCCACTTCTTTATCGCTCCGATCATTATTGGATAGTGATACATTAACGGGACCCAATTTGATAGTTGGTATCTAAAGTTTAAAATAGTCCTGGAGCATAAACAGATCTTGTATATTCTAATAGATCTAGCAACTTATCAGAAGTGGTAGAATGATCGAATTACGATGCATTGCATAATGCGGGCAGCAATGAACAATGAGTTCAATCACAAGTTTGAGGATGCTCAACTGGAGGATATGCTTCAAGTACTGGATGAGTCCTTCGGCACTTTCGACGATGTTGAGAGGCACAAGACTAGTTATGCCATTTTTAATGCTAGGATAAGGGATGGGATGTCAATTATCGATCATGTATTGTACATGATCGAGATGATTGAGTGCTTGAGCAAACTTGGATTTTTCTTGCAGGAGCAGCTTGAAAAAGATGCAATCTGAACTCACTACCCAAGTCCTACCTCCATTTTTTCAATCATTTTAGAATGACGAAGCTTATAGTAAACTACCATGATTTACTAGAATTGCTACAGATTTTTGAGAAGGATCACTAGCTCCAAAAGGAGTCGGTGAATGTAGTGGGAGGATCTTCTACTAGTTATCAACCCTTTAGAAAAGGAAAGAAGGAGAAGAATAAAAAGAAAAATAAAAAGGTGCAACAAAGTGCTGGGGCATCTAAGTCCAGTCAGACCAAGAAGCTCAAGTCTGACCAGAGTCAGGCAGAATGCTTCTTCTGTAAGAAGCTAAGGCACTAAAAGAGGAATTGTCCTCTATACATTGTCTCACTAGACCCGAACAGGCCAAAAAAAAGAAGCAAGTTGTTGCTGTTGCAAGGTAATTAATTATATGATAATACCTTGTAATTTTTTTATTTGTGATACTAGTACCAGGGTATTAGATATCGGAAGCCCCTTGAACATTTGCAATTCGTTATAGGGTTTGCAGGTTAGTAGGAGATTTGAAGAAGGTGAGAGATTACTTAATGTTTAGAGATGGAAGATTAGTTACAGTTCTAGTGTTTGGGATTATCAAGCTTGTATTCGAATCTAATATTATTATTCTTAGTGATTGTCATTTTTGTCCTTCATTTTTATTAAATATTATTTCTGTAGGCCTTTTGGCCACAAACGGTTATGAAATTTTAATAAAAGAAAATTTATGCAATATTATTATAACTAGCATTACTGTTATGAATGGACAATGAACAATGGTATTTATACTTTATCATAGCTTGTTAGTATAGTGTACACATCTAGCAAATACCCTAGAGTAGATGATGTCTCCAATATATATCTTTGGCACCGTAGGCTATGTCATATTAACAGGAATAGGATAAACAAACTGACTTAAAAGGAAATCTTCGAAGTCGGTGATTATGAATCATTATCAACCTGTGAGTCCTATCTGCTTGGCAAAATAACTAAATCATCTTTTAGTAGAAAAGGTGGGCGAGCCAGTGAGATTCTAGGTCTAGCACATACTGATGTATGTGGACTTATGAGCGTAAGTGCTAGAGATGAATATCAATACTTTATTATGTTCACAGATGATCTATCGAGGTATGGGTACATCTTCCATATGAAACATAAGTCTGAGTCGTTTGAAATATTCTTACGATTCCATAATGAGGTAGAGAAATAAACTAGAAAGAGTATTAAATCTTTTCGATCTGATTGAGGGGGTGAGTACCTCTCTAGTGAGTTTTTAACATATCTAGGAGAGAATGAAATTCTCTCGCAATGGACTCCTCTTGGAACACCATAACATAATGAAATGTCAGAAAGCAGGAATCGAACCCTATTGGACATGATTCATTTCATGATGGGCTTTGCCAGTCTGTTGATCTTCTTTTGGGGATATGCGCTTGATTCGGCTTGCTATATACTTAATAGGATTCTAAGTAAGTTTGTAACTAAAACACCATATGAGATATGGATAGAGCATAAGCCAATACTCTCAAACCTTAGGGTTTAGGGGTATCTGGCTTATGTCAAACATTTAATAAAAGACAAGCTTGGACCTAGGTCTGACAAAATATCTTTTTATTGGATATCCAAAAAAAACCAATGGGTATAATTTCTACTATTGGGGATAAAATAGCTTTTGCTGAAGTCCAATAGAAAGTCCGACCTTGATACAATGTCATCTAGAGCCGCGCTGATCAGATTCAAGCTTCACTTAAGTCGATCCCCTTGTTCAGGCAAGTCGCCAAAGATCGGCTTCTAGGTGCGATCAGGCTCAAACCTTTGATCAAGAGCAGCTCATCCTGGAAATAATGATCGTTCTCTTTGATCAAGAGCAGCTCATCCTAGAAATAATGATCGTTCTCTTTAATATCCGATTTTATATGGATGCTGAACTTCTTTACTCCAATTCTCCAACCTCATCTTGATAACTTTAGATCCTGCTGAAACTCTACTATAAACTTCAGCTAGACGAACTTGAATAGTGAAAGGAGTTTGCCATTCAATCGATTCTGATCTCCAGCCTAGAGTAGGCAACGACCGCCCTGCAGATATTAAACTCCCGCACCATCCAACCACGACTAGTGGCCGACTTTGGGTGTTGGCTAGACTTCTCTATCTCACCCTATGGATAGTAGAGCTTATCAATTCTACATCAAGGACTTCGGCTGGACAAACTTGGGTTAGCAAAAGGACCTCGCCACCAACTTGAGTCTGATCTTCAATTGGGGATAAGCAATAACCACTTCACAAGGATTGAATCTTAGTACTCCATCCTAACTTTAGGCCGACCTTCAAGCTCAGTCAGTTTGATCTTAAGTTCTAATGGCTTAGTCTGAATATGAATGGCACACTGCCAAGCTTGGAAGCCTCCGACCTTCCATCCAAACTCCAATAAATAAAATTCAACCATCAACAAGTCATGACAAATGACAATCCACTCCCTATAACAAACTCTGAGTGCCCCGAGTGCCCCGAATGGCCTTCTGACATTCTATTATGGCTATATAAAAAGGGACCCTCTAGATACGTCTTCATCTTTAAGTTTTTCTCTGCTTTCAAATCTCCTGCGTACTCCATTCTTGTTAGCCAAGAAACTAATTTGACCGTCGGAGGGTCTACGTTGAAGCCACCCACCTCTAGCCCAGACTTTGTTTAGTAGGTCTCACCAGTGGGATCTCCACCTCCACCTCCAGCACATTTCGATGGCCATCCATTTTCTGCACTAACAGGATTGGTGCTAGAGGAAGGATCGCTAAGCCCTTATTCTAAAAGGAGTACCCAGTCGAGGAGTAGTCTTCTTCTTCCTCTATTCTTCCTTTATTCTAAAAAAATAACACCCAGGAGAGCTATTTCCCAAAGATCTATCCTACTGCTGTCCGATCCAACCCACAACTAGCCGATCAATTAGTTCTGGTCCCATCACCTGTACCCCAGCCTTCACAGCCAACAGTAATGGTAGACATGAACCAATTCAACCTACTGCTACAGGAGGTGAGAGGCCCCATGGAGGTCATGCAAGCCATGCAATAAGCTCTAGCACTAGCACCACTGAAAAGCCAATCATCAAAACATAGAGATTCGGTGCAAGGAAGGCCCACCTAGAGGAGCCAACCAGAGAATCCTAGAAAGAAAAAATAGAGAGCAGAGAGCTCCTGCTCTGAGCACGACTCCACCCTCGGAAAGCTCCTACCACCATCACGTCTATCCTACTTTGAGATCCATGATTGAGATGATGTCCTCAATCAGAACCTCCAAGAGATGAATCGATGGATTGAGAAACTCCACCATGCTGCCTCTATCCACAATGATGACATCTACACCAAACCACCATTCATTACCTAGATCATGCAAGAGCTCATCCCACCGAATTTCAAGCTCTCCTAGTTTGAGAGTTACGGTAGGATCTCGGATCCAGTCAAACATCTAGAGGCCTTCTGGACTGTGATACTGCTCCATGGCATGCTGGATGCCATTTTATGCAGAGCTTTTCCTCCATCCTAAAGGGCACGGCAAGAAACTGATACTCGGGCCTTAAGTCAGGTACCATTTATTCCTTTGATCAGTTGAGCTATCAGTTTGCAGCTCACTTCGTCAGCAGCTGGCATCAGAGGCGAGGCTCAAATTCCCTTGTCAACATCAAGCAGAAGGAGGGGGAGTCCATCCGAGCCTATGTCAGTCAATTTAACACTGTTGCCTTGAAGGTCCAAAATTTGAAACAATCTATTGCTATGGCCGCACTGAAGGATAGCCTTCTGAAGAATGATCTCCTCTTCTCCCTAGAAAAGAAGTATCCCTAGGACTTCATTGATATGTTAGCTCGAGTTGAGGGCTATGCCCATGTTGAGGAGCTTTCAAGCTTCGGGATGATAAGGCCATCGGAAAGTGGCAGAAAGGAGAATCCAGCAAGCCCACACCAGTGGAGAACCTAAGCAAAGCTTGGCCATATTTTAGGACCTCTCTTGAATGCAGACGAGCCCGAATCCCACCTCGGGCTCGTTGGCCAAGAAGCTTAGATTAAGAATGCTGAAAAGTCCCCTTCCAGAAGATTCAACAACTACACTCCTTTGAATGCTCCAAAGAGTCAAGTGCTAATGGAGATCAAGGAGCAGCTGCCAAGACCATATAAAATATGATCTGATCCGAGCAAGCACAATTCTAACAAGTATTATTCATACATCATGACCATGGTCACGATACTGAGGAATGCATCTAGCTTCAGGATGAGATTGAGAAGCTAATTAGACGAAGTCGGCTGGACCGGTTCCTACGACGTCAACCTGAAAGAAGGGAGGATCGGCTGAGAGCTCTTCCACAGCTGAAACTGCCTCAGAGGGAAGAACCACAAGGAGATTGGCCCCCACTTGAAATCATGAACATGAAAATTAGAGGACATCAACAAGAGGAGACCAATGGATCGGTAGAGCCAGCAAAGAAATAGAATAATAAAAAGCTCGTTGCTTTTACTGAAGAAGATGCGCAAGGGGTTTAATTTTCACATCATGATGTGGTTGTAATTTCTTCAAATATTGCAAATTATGATGTACGTCGTGTCCTAGTTGATAATAAAAGTTCTACTGCGGTCTTGTTTTATGATGCTTTCTCTAAAATCTCTATACTTGATAGTCGCATGGGACCACTAAGTTCTTCTTTGGTAGGGTTTACTAGTGACACCATATCGGTTGAAGGAATAATCATCTTATCTATGGTGGTAGGTCTGTACCCAAGGCAATCCAAAGCTCAAATTGATATTTTGGTGGTGAAGGCTCCTTCTGCCTACAATGCCATTCCCGAACGACTTGAACTAAATGCACTCCAAGCTATAGTATGAACATACTATTTGAAGATGAAGTTTTCAATAGAATATAGAGTTGGAGAAGTCTGAAGAGATCAAGCCCTGGCACATCATTGTTATACTTTGCAAGGAGGAAAGTAATCCGAGCTTTGTCCAATGGATGGACTTGATGTTCGAGATGATTTGACTGAAGTGCGGGGAGAACCAATTGACGACCTTATTACAGTTTTCCTGAATGATGGAAATGAGGACCACGTAGTTTAGATTGGCTCAAATCTAGAAGAAGGGGTTAAAAGGCAACTCATCATCTTTTTGCAAAGGAATGCCAATGTTTTTATTTGGGTTCCCATGGATATGCCTAAAATAGATGCAAAAGTAATGAAACACTATCTAAGTGTGGACCTCAAGTGTCGGCCTGTGAAGCCAAAAAAGTGAAGCTTCGCACTAGAGCAATAAAAGGTAATCGCAGATGAGGTAGACAAGCTTCTCAAAGCCAAATTCATCCAGAAGGTATCCTACCCAGATTGGATCGCTAATGTCTCGTATTTCTCAAAAAAGTGATTCGATTGATGGGATTTGGTATGATACTTATGAGATCAATGAGATTGATATTCCTCATCAAGAAGGCAAATGGCAAATGAAGGATGTGCATAGACTTCACTGATTTGAACAAGGCCTGTCTAAAGGATAGCTATTCCTTATCCAAAATTGACCAACTGGTAGATGCAACCTCAAGCCATGAGCTCCTCACCTTCTTGGATGCTATCTCTGGTTATAATCAAATTCGAATGGCACCTGAGGATGAGGAGAAAACTTTTTTTATTACTAACTGTGGGCTTTATTGTAATAGGGTCATGTCATTTGGACTCAAAAATGCAGGTGCGACCTATCAACACCTGATGAATATAATTTTTAAGAAGTAGATCGACAGCAACATGAAAGTTTATGTGGATGATATGTTTGTCAAAAGCTGATCTTCCAAAAATCACATTGTTGACCTGGAAGAGACATTTAATACTCTTTGAAAGTATAAAATGAAGCTGAATCCAACCAAATGTTCTTCCAAAGTGATTTTCAAAAAGTTCTTGGGATTCATGGTGTCAAAGCATTGCATCGAGGCAAACCCAAAAAAGATCCGAGCTATTTAAAAAATGATCGTTCCCAAGTCAATAAAAGAATTTCAACACCTAATGAAAAAGATCGCCGCTTTCAATCATTTTGTTTCAAGATCAGTAGAGCGTTGCATGCCCTTCTTCCAAGTGCTCAAGTAATCGAAGAACTTTTGTTGGACCCCTGAATGCTAACAAGCCTTTGAAGAACTAAAGAACTACCTCAGCTCATCTCCTCTCCTTGCCAAGCCTAAACCCAGCGAAGAGCTATTCTTATATCTGGCAGTATCTCCTACAGACATTGGACCTATCTTAATAACAGAGGAGAATAAAGTTCAAAAGCCAATCTACTACATAAGCCGAGTTTTGAGGGATGTCGAAACAAGATATATCAAATTGAAAAAGCTAACCTATGCTATGTTGATTGTAGCTAGAAAGCTCCGATCTTATTTTCAAGGACATACAATGACGGTCCTCATAGATCAGCCCTTAAAGATAGTTCTTCATCGGCCTAACACATCAAGGAGGATAGCAAAGTGGGCAATTAAGCTCACTAAATTTGATATAAAATTTCAACCTCGATCATCTATTAATGCTTAGATATTAGCCAACTTTATGGTCAAATGTACTATTCCAGATACTGCCGATCCAAACCAATAGGAAACTAGTACTATCGATCTCCCGTCAAGCTCCTTAAAAGAAAACGGCGATCTCCCTAAAGATTTATGCACCCTGTATATTGATGGCTCACCCAATGCTTCTGGGGCGGGCATGGGCTTAATCCTTATCAATGTAGAAGAGATTATCACTGAATACGTGCTATGCTTCAACTTTCTTATGATCAATAATGAAGCAGAATATGAAGCTCTCTGATTGCAGGAATGAAGATTGCCTAGAAATTGGGTGTAAATCATTTGAAAATCTATAATGATTCATAATTGATCGTGGGGCATGTCAATGGCAGTTATAAAGCTCAGGAGAAAAGTATGAAGAAATACTTGGATAGAGTGAAAACTTTGATTTTGACCTTCAGCAGTTTCAACATTTAATAGATTCTGAGAGCAGAGAACTCTAAAGCCAACCTTCTATCCAAATTAGCTATCCTAGCTCCGAACGAGTTGTCCAAAGAAGGTTTTCTTTGAAGTTCTTTAGCAACTAAGCTCGGAGGAACCCCAAATGATAATACAAGTAGACCATGAATCTAGTTGGATTGGTCCTCTAGTCATATATCTTAAAGATGGCATCCACCTCAAAGATCCCAAAGAAGTCTGAAAGTTAAGAAATTAGGCCTCTTGCTACATCTTATATGACAATAAACTATATAAGAGGTCTTATTCCTTGCCACTCCTCAATTGCTTCCGACCATCTAAAGTCGATTATGTCCTAAGAAAAATTCATGAAGGAGTATTTGGAAACCACCTTGGAGTTAGATCGTTATTTTATAAGCTACTTCGACAAGGATATTATTGGCCAACCATACAACAGAATGTAGTTGACATGTAACAAAATATGATCGGTGTCAAAGAAATGCCAACATTCAAAGGCAACCAGCATCCCATCTCACACTCTTAAGTGCTCCATGGCTATTTGCATAATGGAGAATAGATATATATGATCATTTTTCATGGTATCCAGACAGCAAAAGTTTCTCTTAGTAGCAATGGACTACTTTACTAAGTTGGTCGAGGCTGAGCTACTAGCAAAAATTACTAAAGCTAAAGTTCAAGACTTTGTTTGTGTAAGCTTAGATGTGGTTCTCCCAAGTCTTGGAAATATGAGAAGATAAGTCATGGAAAGACGGGAGCGAGCTAGAAGAGAAATCAGCCTAGGTGGTATGCTGCAAAAACTTAGTTGGCTCATCTGGAGATTGGGTCGGCTAAGTTGGGAGCTGGGTCGGCTAAGTTGGGAGCTGGGTCGGCTATATCTAAGAGAAAATTCAGATAGAAAGTAATATTTTTGGGACTGCTAATATGCTACATAATTGGGTCGACTCGGTCTCAGACTGAGCTGACCTAATTGTAGGTTAGCCGGCTATGTCTAAAACTGAGCTGGCTCAGTGTTACGGGATTAGTTTTGTGTATGTGGGTTACTTGGGTTTGGGAGAGCATTTCTATGAGCTTGGGGCTTGATCCTTTTATAAAGTATTTATACTGAAAATAGGTCAAGGATTATAATATGCTGAATACAAGCAAATATAGCTCTTTTCTCTCGAAAAATTCTTGTACTCTTTTTCTCACTTTTCTTCTCTTGAATCCATTGGTTTTGCTTCCACATTAATTCTAGGAGTTTGTTCCTTGTTGCTTGGCTAATCACCAGCAACCACGCTGGTCTAAGAGAGGATAGTATTACCTAACATCTGGTATCAAAGTGGTGTTGCATGGAAGGAAGGAAGTCACCTAAGGTTTCAACATTCAGGATCTGCTGCACCAGGTTTTATCCTAAAATCTTCTAGTTTTTCCTTTGTGGTTATCTCTAGATTAAGATGGAGAGTTGTTGCATGAAGGAAAGGTGATATGGGAGGTTGAAAGGAGGATCTAGAGCCCATAGAAGTTCATTGAATGGTAGTTTTGCTGGTGTGTGATCAAAGAAGGGTGTTAGAGCTTTACACTTAACTTGATTGTAGTTATGGGATCAAGTAGATAAAATGTAGATTTTGAGAAGTTCGACGACAAGAAAAACTTTATTCTATGGTAGTAAAGGATAAAAGGCTTGTTGATTCAGTAGAGGATCTACAAGATCTTGGTAAGAGAAAGATCAGAAAAGATTACTACTGAGAACTGAAAAGAGTTGGAGAAAATTACTTTTAGCATAATCAGAATATGCTTGGCTGATCAGGTGTTGCCCAAGGTTTGCACAGAGATCATGGTAAAGGAGCTCTGGATGAGACTGGAGAACACATATATGGAGAAGAACATGGCCAAGCTATGGTTGAAGAAATAGCTATACATCTAAGGATGGTGGGGATCTTGTTGCACATATCCAAAGGTTCAATCAGGTGTGTTCTGAGGTGATGGGTTTGGATGTGAAGATCGACGAGGAAGATCGGGCGTTACTGCTACTTTGTCCTCTCCTGGATTCTTATGATGGTCTCATAACAACTTTAGTTTATGGGAAGGAGGAGATCCTAAACTATGAAGAAGTTATTGGTGTGCTCAGATCAAATGAGCAGAGAAAAAGATCTGTAAGGGAGATCTTAAATCTAAAATCTTGGCTATGAATGAAAGATAGGAAGATCAAAGAAGAAGACAAGGGAGAAATCTAAGGACAGATCAAAGTCTCAGGATTGGAAGAAGATACTAAAATGCTACAAATATCATTAACCAGGACACTTAAGGAGAGATTGTTTCCTTTTGAAGTCAGAAAAAGAGAAGGCTAGTAAGAATGATGATATAACTTCTGTAAGCAGTGGAGAAGACCTATTAGTTGTATCAAATGGGTCCATAGAGTGTGATACTACATGGATATTAGATTCAGCATGCTCACACCACTATACTTCTCATCGAAAGTGGTTTGCTATCCACAAAAATCGATGGTGGAAGGTTAGCCTTGGAGATGATCACCCATGCAGAGTAGCTAAAGTTGGCTCAATCAGGATGATGGTGTACGATGGGATTATTCGTACATTATCAAATGTCATATATCAGAGCTGAAAAAGAATTTGATTTCTTTGGGCTACTTAGAGGAGCAGGGTTATACTTTTAGTAGCTAGGCTGGTAGTGGATGTCTGAAAATTTTTAAGAGAGCTTTGGTGGTGATGGGAGGTAGAAGACAAAGCAATAATCTTTACAGAATGGAAGGCTCAGTAGTGAATGATAGTGCAGAGGTGCTAGCAGCAGCACAAGAGAAGTAATTTATATTGGTTGTGGCATTATCAGATAGGTCATATGAGTGATCAAGGGCTCACAGAACTTAGCAGAAGAGGGATGATCCTAGCCTTAAAAAAGAAGGGCATAGATTTATGTGAGCTATGCATCTTTGGCAAACAGCATAGGATGAAATTTGCCAATAGTACCAAGCGCAGCGAAGGAGTGCTAGATTTAGTGCACTCAAATGTTTAGAGATCGACTCCTGTATCAGCTAGAGGTGGGGCAAGATATTTTGTCACCTTCATTAATGATTTTTCAAGGAAGGTGTGGGTTTATCTAATTAAAAAAAAAAATCAAAGATATTTGCCCAGTTCAGAGCCTGGAGAGCTAAAGTTGAGGAGGAGTTATGGAGATAGGTGAAGTCTCTGAAATCGGATAATAGAGGAAAGTATATAAGCTTGGAGTTTAGGAGGTACTATGAGAAAAATGGTATTAAATGCCATTACATAGTGAAGCTGACTCTCCAAAAGAATGGTGTTGTGGAGAGGATGAACCAGATACTGAACGAGTAGGCATGGAGTTTGAGGCTGTAGACATCACTTTCAAAATCTTTTTCGGGTGATGCTCTAATTTTTTTTTATTTTTTTGTCAATAGGTTCCCTCATCACAAGCTAAATGGAGGCATTCCAGAGGAGATCTAAAGTAGAAAGAAAGTGGATCTTGGACACCTGAAGGTCTTTGGTTGCCCGACCCATGCACATATGGAGGCAACCGAGAGGTGCAAGTTGGACCCAAAATCTCAAAAGATGACATTCATAGGGTATCCACAAGGAGTCAAGGGGTACTTGCTATGGGATTCTCGAGCACAAAGATTAGTGATCAGCAGGAATTTAAGTTTTGATGAGAAGAGCATCTTGGAGAGGTCTGGGAGTACTAGAGGAACTGGAGAAATGAAGGTGGATAGCAGTGGCTAGTTAGAGATAGATGGCATGCGGTTTACATCCACTTATAGGGATGTTTCAATTGAGGTGGAGCTAGGTAGACAAGTTTTGACTCAGATTGAAAATTAGCATGGAGAGCTAGTTGTTCAGTTAGATGTGTAAGAGCAACCACAGACATCAGGTAGGAGCAATATGCTAGTGAGAGTGGCTTTGCACAAGCCCCAACGTACTATTAAAAGACCGATCAGATATGACATTGATGAGGTTATCTCCTATACACTCATCACTGCTAATGGAGATCCAGAAAATTATGTAGAGGCTATGGAGAGTAAGGATATAAGTCATGGATGCAGGCCATGATGGAGGAGATGGAATCACTTGAAAAGAATCAGACATGGCGCTGGTGGATCTTTCAGTAGGTGCTTGACTTATTGGCTCAAAGTGGGTGTTCATAAAAAAAGAGGCACCTTCAAGAAAATAAGGTGGAGTCAAATTCAAGGCAAGTCTGATAGTAAAGGAATATCATAGAGGGAAGGGATTGATTACATAAAAGTTTGCTCTCTTGTGGGTCATACATCTATTCGATTTTGCTGTCACTGGTGGCACAGCATAATATAGAATTGGAACAGATGGATGTGAAGATGGCCTTCCTTCATGGGACTTTGAAGAAAATGATCTACAAAGCAGCCGATGGTTTCATGAAGATTGGACAGGAAGAGAAGGTGTGTTTACTCAGGAGGTCATTCTATGGCCTGAAATAGTTCCCTCGTTAGTGGTATCACAGATTTGATGCCTTTGTTTTGATTCTGGGATGTATCGATGTAAACATGACTGTTGTATCTACATCAAGGATGTAGATGAAGAGGATGCCCTGTACCTACTACTTTATGTAGATGATATGCTCATAAGCCAGTAGAAGCATGGAGCTTGTGAAAGGGCTGAAAAGAGCATTATCAATTGAATTTGAGACGAAGGATCTGGGTCCAGCATTGAAAATCTTTGGAATAGAGATTTGCAGAGATAGATGCAAAGAAGTGCTCCATTTGTTATAAGAAGAAAATGTCCAGAAAGTGTGAGCTCAGAAGTGGCACTTTCAAGTTTGGAAACATGAGAAGATAGGTCACGAGAAGACGGGAGCGAGCCGAAAGACGAATTAGTCTCAATAGTAAAGTTCAGAAACTGGGCTGGCTCACTCTAAGACTGAACCAGCTTAGTTGAAAATTGGGTCGGCTCAATCCAGGACTGGATCGGCTAGGTCTCAAAGGAAAATCTAGATAGAGAGCTGTATTTTCGGGCTGTTGGCATAGTACACAACTAGGTCGACTCAGTTTAGGACTGAGCCAACCCAATCGTAGGTTAGCCAGCTCAGTCGAAACTATGCCAGCTCAATTTTCGTGGGTTATTATTTTATGTACGTCGGTTGTTTGGGTTTGGAGAGTTTTTCTATTAGCTTTAATTTAATCCTTTGTAAAGTATATATACTGAAAATAGATCAAGATTATAAATGTGCTGAAAATATACTGAACAAAAGCTCTTCTTTCAAAAATCTCTTCTTCTCTTCTTCTCTATTTTTTGATTTATTTGATCGTGCTTCTACAGAAATATTTAAGAAGTACTTCCTTAATTGCTTAGCTAATCACCGGCGGCCACGTCGATCCATGTGGAGAGAGCGCATATTCTCATCATTTGATATCAGAGCAGTGTTGCATGGAAGGAAGAAAGACACCTAGGATTTATTACATCCTGGATCTATTATTGCACCAGATTTTATCCTAAAACTTCTAGTTTGCTTCGTGGTTGTCTCTAGATTGAGGTGGAGATTATTTACATGAAGGAACGGTGATACAGAAGTTTGGAAAGAGGATCTAGGGCTAGTTAGATCTTCTGTGAAGGGTAGTTTTACTGGTGTGTGATCATGAAGGGTGTTAGAGATTTGTTCTTGACTTGTTTGAAGTCATGGGATCAAGTGGATTCAAGGTAGATTTTGAGAAGTTTGACAGCAAGGAAAACTTTACCCTATGATAGCAAAGAGTAAAGGACTTGTTGGTTCAGCAGAGGATCTACAAGGTCTTGACAAAAGAAAGAAAAATCAGTACTGAGGATTGGGAAGAGCTGAAGGAAATTGCTTTTAGCACAATTCGGATGTGCTTGGTCGATCAGATTTTGCTCGAGGATTGCACAGAGACTATGACAAAGGGGCTCTAGGAGAGACTGGAGAACACATACATGGGAAAGAACATGACGAACAAGCTGTGGTTGAAGAAACAACTGTATAGTCTGAGGATGCCCAAAGGCAGAGATCTTATTGCACATATCCAAAGGTTCAATCAGGTATTTTCTAAGGTGATGAATTTGGATGTGAAGATCGATGAGGAGGATCGGGCATTGCTGCTATATGTTCTCTCCCAGGTTCGTATGGTCTCATAACAACTCTAGCTTATGGAAAAGAGATCCTAAACTATGAAGAGGTTGTTGGTGTGCTCAGATCAAATGAGCAAAGGAAGAAGATCTGCAAGGGAGACCCTAAGTCTGAGATCTTGGCTGTGAACAAAAGACGGGAAAGATCAAAGGAAAAGACAAGAGGAAAATCCAAGGGTAGGTCAAAGTCCTGTGATCAGAGGAAGATAACATTAAAATGTTATAAATGTCATCAGCCTTGACACCTGAGGAGAGATTGTCCTCTTTTGAGATCAGAAAAAAAGAAGGCCAGCAAGGAAGATGATACAGCTTCTATGAATAGTGGAGAAGACCTACTAGTTGTATCAGATGGATCCATAGAGTGCGATACTATGTGGATATTTGATTCAGCATGCTCGCACCACTATACTTCTCATCGAAAGTAATTTGCTACCTACCAGAAGGCCGATGGTGGAAGTGTCAGCCTTGGAGATGATCACCCGTGCAAAGTGGCTGGAATTGGCTCTATCAGGGTGAGGATATACGATAGGATTATTCGTATATTATCAAATGTCAGGCATGTACTAGAGTTGAAAAAGAATTTGATTTCTTTGGGCTACTTGGAGGAGCAGGGTTTTGCTTTTAGTTGTCAGGGAGTGGATGTCTGAAAATTTCCAAGGAAGCTTTGGTGATGATGAGAGGTAGAAGACTAAGCAACAATCTTTATAGAATGGAAGTTAGTGCAGAGATGCTAGCAACGGCACAGGAGGAGCAGATTTTATATCGACTATGGCACTATCGGATGGGTCATATGAGTGACCGTGGGCTCATAGAACTAAGCAGAAGAGGTATGATCCCAGCCCTGAAGAAGGAGGGCATAGATCTTTGTAAGCCATGTATCTTTGGCAAACAGCATAGGATGAAGTTTGTTAGAAGTACCAGGCGCAGCGAGGGAGTGCTAGATTTAGTGCACTCGGATGTTTGGGGACCAGCTCCTATATCAACTAGAGGTGGGGCAAAATACTTTATTACTTTCATTGATTATTTCTCAAGGAAGGTGTGGGTTTATCTTATTAGAGAAAAATCAGAGGTGTTTACCCAGTTCAGAGCTTGGAGAGCTGAAGTAGAGAAAGAGTTAGAGAGACAGGGAAAGTGTCTGAGGTTGGACAATAGAGGGGAGTATACTACTAGCCTGGAGTTTAGGAGGTACTATGAGGAAAATGCCATCAAATGCCATTACACGGTGAGGATGACTCTCCAACAGATTGGTGTCATGGAGAGGACGAACCGGACACTGACCAAGAAGGCATGGAGTATGCAGCTGTAGACATCACTCCCAAAGTCCTTTCGGGATGATGCTCTAATTTTTTCTTGTTTTCTTATGAACAGATCCCCTCATTATAAGCTGAATGGAGGCATTCCAGAAGAGGTCTAGAGTAGAAAGAAGGTGGAGCTTGGCCATCTGAAAGTCTTCGGTTGCACAGCCTATGCACATGTGGAGGCAACCAAGAGAAGCAAATTGGATTCGAAATCTCTAAAGATGACATTCATAGGGTATCCACAAGGAGTTAAGGGGTACCTACCATGGGACTCTCAAGCACAGAAGTCAATGATCAGTAGGGATGTTATCTTTGATGAGAAGAGCATCTTGAGGAGGTCTGGGATAGATAAAACTGGAGAAACAAAGGTGAACAGCAATGGCCAATCAAAGAATGATGGCATGCAGGCTACATCCACTTACACACTTACAGGAGTGTTCCTGTTGAGGTGGAGTTGGTAGAAAAGTATTATCTCATATTGAAAATCAGCATGAAGGGTTGGTAGTTCAGATAGATGTGCAAGAGCACCCATAGACATCAGGCAGAGATGTGCTAGTGGGAGTAGCTTTGCACAAGCCCCAGCATACTATTAGGAGATCGGTCAGATATGGCATTGATGAGGTTATCTCCTATGCACTCATCACTGCTAATGAAGATCCAGAGAATTATGCAGAGGCCATGGAGAGTGAGGATCATAATTCATGGATGCAGGCCATGATGGAGAAGATGGAATCACTTAAGAAGAATCAGACATGGTAGCTGGTGGATCTTCCAGAGGATGCTCGACCTATTGGCTCAAAGTAGGTGTTCACAAAGAAAAAAGCACCTTCAGAACAAGGTGGAGTCAGATTCAAAGCAAGGCTGGTAGGAAAGGGATACCTCACAAAGGAAAGAGATTGACTACACAAAAATTTTCTCTCCTATGGTGCGTCATACATCTGTTCGAGTTTTGCTATCACTGATGGCATAGCATAACATTGAATTGGAATAGATGGATGTGGAGACGGCCTTCCTTCATGGAACTTTGGAGGAAAGAATCTACATGAAGCAGCCAGATGGTTTCATGGAGATGGGATAGGAAGAAATTGTGTGTTTACTCAGAAAGTCTTTGTATGGCTTGAAACAATCCCCTCATCAGTGGTATCGAAGGTTTGATAGCTTTGTCTTGAGCATGGATTTCAGCAGATGTAAATATGATTGTTGTATCTACGTCAAAGATGTAGATGAGGAGGATGCCCTGTACCTATTATTATATGTAGATGATATGCTCACAGCCAGTAGAAGCATGGATGCTGTGAAAAGATTGAAAAGGGCATTATCATCTAAATTTGAGATGAAATATTTGGGTCTAGTTGAGAAAATTCTTGGAATGGAGATTTGTAGAGATGGGTGCAAAGAAGTGCTCCATTTGTCATAAAAAATGTATGTCCATAAGGTTATGGAGAGGTTTGGGATGGAGAAGGCCAAACCTACAGAGATGCCATTACCGAGCCATATGTCTTTGTCCAAGTTACAGTACCCCCATTTTGAAGAGGAGAGAGAGTACATGGAACGAGTCCCTTATGCAAATACTATAGGTAGTATGATGTAAACTATGGTGTACTTTAGACCAGATATATCACGTGCTGTGAGCACGGTTAGTAGATATATGGCTAACCCTGGGAAGGAACACTGAAAAACATTGAAATGGATATTGAGATATCTGCATGGAACAAGGGATTATGGTTTGGTGTTTGGTGGGCAGCTGGGAGGATTTGAAGAGCAATTTGTGAAGATAAGTGAAGGTTCAGATCCTCTGGAAGGGTTTGTTGATGCAAATTATGCTGGTGATCTTAATACAAGGGGGTCTACTACTGGATACGTCTTCTGCGTATATGATGGATCGGTGTCTTGGAGATCAATCCTTCAGTCAATCACGACCTTGTCTACCATAGAGGCCGAGTACATTAGGATAACGAAGGCTGCAAAGGAAGCTCTTTGGCTTAGGAGGCTGATTGATGAGTTGGGAGTGGAGCAAAAGTAAGGTTACACTATTCAGTGATAGTTAGAGTGCTCTGTTGTTGGCATAGAACCTAGTCTATCATGCATGCATAAAGCATATAGATGTGAGATACCATAGGATCAGAGAGCTGGTGGAGGAAGGTGAAGTGGAACTGATGAAGATCCATACCAAGGAGAATCAATCTAATGCACTCATGAAGGTACTCCTCAGAGACAGCTTTCAGAGATGTGTGGCATGGATGGGTCTGTTAAGAAGAGATGAGTTCACAAGGACTTGATTGCACCAAGATGGAGAATATGAGCTCAGAAGTGGCACTCCCAAATCTTAGAAACATGAGAAGATAGATCATGGAAAGATGAGAGCGAGCCGAAAGAAGAATTAGTCTCAATAGTAAAATTCAAAAACTATGCCAGCTCACTCTGAGACTGAGCTGGTTCAGTTGGGAACTGGGTCGGCTTAGCTCAGAATTGGGTCAGCTAGGTCTCAGAGAAAAATCTAGATAGAGAACAGCATTTTTGAACTATTGACATGGTACACAACTGGATCGGTTCAGTCTAGGACTGAGCTGACCTAATCGTAGGTTAGCCGGCTCAATCTAAAACTAGGTCGGCTCGGTTTTTATGGGTTATTATTTTATGTACGTGGGTTATTTAGATTTGGAGAGTTTTTTTATGAGCTTAAGCTTGACCCTTTGTAAAGTATATATACTGAAAATAGGTCAAGATTGTAAGTGTGCTAAAATGTACTGAATAAAAGCTCTTTTCTTCTAAAAATCTCTCCTTCTCTTCTTCTCTATTTCTTGATTTATTTGATCATGCTTTTGCAGAGATCTCTAAGAAGTACTTCCTTGATTGCTTGGCTAATCACCGACGGCCACATCGATCCATGTGGGAAGAGAACATATTCCCAGTAGAATGTTTTGGAGAGGTTTGGGATGGAGAAGGCCAAACCTATAGAGACACCATTGCCGAGTCACATATCTCTCTCCAAGTATCAAAGGCTCCAACCAGAAGAAAAGAGAGAGTACATGAGTCCCTTATGTGAATGCTGTAGGCAGTGTGATATACACTATGATGTGCTGTAGACCAGATATAACATATGTAGTGAGCACGGTTAGTAGATACATGGATAACCCTAAAAAGAAGCACTAAAAAGCATTGAAGTGGATATTGAGATATCTGCATGGAATAAGAAACTATGGTTTGGTGTTTAGTGGATAGTTGGGAGGATTTGAAGAACAATCTATGAGGATTTGTGATGGTTCGGGTCCTCTAAAAGGATTTATAGATGTGAATTATGCAGGTGATCTGGATATAAGGAGATTTACTATTAGATACCTCTTCTGCAAGTATGGTGGACCGGTGTCTTGGAGATCAATCCTTCAACCAATTATGGCCTTATCTATCATAGAGGCTGAGTACATTGGAATGACTGAGGCTACAAAGAAATCTCTTTGGCTTAGGAGGCTGATTGTTGAGATGGAGGTGAAGCAGATAATGTTATACTGCATGGTGATGGTCAGAGTGCGCACTGCTTGCACAAAACTTAGTCTATCATGCACGCACAAAGCATATAGATATGAGGTACCACAGCATCAGAGAGCTAGTGGAGGAAGATGAAGTAGAACTAATGAAGGTCCATACAAAGAGGAATCAGTCCGATGCACTCACGAAGGTACTCCCTGGAGACAGCTTTCAGATGTGTGTGGCATGGATGGGTTTGCAAGAAAAAGATGAGTTCACAAGGACTTGGAAACACCAAGGTAGAGAATATAAGCTCAGATGTGGTGCTCCCAAGTCTTGGAAACATGAGTAGATCGGTCATAGGAAGATGGAAGCGAGCCGAAAGAGAAATCAGCTGAGGTAGGAAGCTGCAGAAACTTAGTTGGCTCAACCTGAGACTAGGTTGGCTAAGTTGGGAGCTGGGTCGACTCAGTCTAAGAGTGAGTTGGCTATGTCTTAGAGAAAATCTAGATAGAAAGTATTATTTTTGGGACTACTGGCATGGTATACAATTGGGTCGGCTTAGTCTCAGACTGATGAGCAGACCCAATCGTAGGTTAACCAGCTCAGTCTGCAACTAAGCTGGCTCAGTATCATGGGATTAGTTTTGTGTACGTGGGTTATTTAGGTTTGAAAAAGATTTTCTATGAGCTTAGGGCTTGACCCAGACTAAGCTGGCTCAGTATCACGGGATTAGTTTTGTATACGTGGGTTATTTAGGTTTGAAAAAGTTTTTCTATGAGCTTAGGGCTTGACCCTTTTGTAAAGTATTTATACTGAAAATAGGTCAAGGATTGTAATATGTTGAATATAAGCAAATAAAGCTCTTTTCTCCTAAAAAACTCTTGTGCTCTTTTTCTTACTTTTCTTCTCTTGAATCCATTGGTTTTGCTTCTACATAAATTCTAGGAGTTTGTTCCTTATTGCTTGGCTAATCACCAGTGGCCACGTCGGTTCGAGAAAGGATAGTATTACCTAATAGTTTGAAAGTCGATAGTTTTTCGATTTGGCCTACTCGGACTTTAATTACTGATAATGGATGTCAATTCATAGGGATAAAGTTTGCTGAATTCTATGAAGATTTAAATATTTTTTATCATTTTATATTTATGGCCCATCCTTAAGCAAATGGTGAGGCCGAGGTAACCAATAGAACCCTGCTGCAAGGAATAAAGGCAAGACTTGAGCGAGCAAAGAGAACATGGGTGGACGAGCTCTATTATATACTTTGGGCTTATAAAACCACTCAGAGATTATCTACTGGAGAGACTCTATTTGCCCTAGCCTTTGGAACTGAGGCAATCATTTTGGTAGAACATGGACTCCCCTCGATGCAAGTTTAAAGCTTCAATGAACAAAGCAATTCATAGGATCTCAGGGCAAGTCTTGTTTTATTGAAAGAAAAATGGGAGAAAGATCAGATTTGGATGATAGCCTATAGGCAAAAAGTAGCTCGGTACCATAATTCTAAAATTAAAGATAAAATATTCAAAGTCGGAGACCTAGTGCTATGTCAGATAGAGATTTCTTAGCCTCAAAGTCAAGGGAAGCTTGCTCTATACTAGGAAAGTCCTTATGAAGTCGAGGAAGTTGTCCAACTTGCAACTTACCACATAAAAAAGCTTGGAGGAGCTTCACTACCTCGATCTTGAAATTCGAAAAATGTACGAATATACTATTGATAACTATATTTCAATAAAAACATTTTATTTTAACATTCTTGCCTTTTGTGTAAATTGAATTATGACAGGAAATAACTAAGTCAAGCTTCATTCTTAAACAAAGTAGAAGGCCTCCAATTCTTAAATAAGATTTTAACCATGTTAGAAATAGGAGGACTGTTAGATATGTACCCTAGAAGCCAGATTGGCTGACACTTGTAATACACTTCTAGGGATAAATTTATAATTTTGATTATAAATTAATAAAAGGGCTATTTTCTATCACAGTATGTATTTAAAGTGTTTGTGATACATCCTTTGGGTTAGTGGTAATGATAATTCATATTTTCAAGAGTTGAAAATTTAAGACATGAATTTTCATAATTAACTCATAAAATGCTCTTGACCATATAATCATCACAAGGATGGTGATTGATCTAGAAGGTTAGTATACGATCGCTTTCTTAGAGTAGAGGTCTACAGTGTAGAGACATTGAAACGAGAGTATAGGTACTTATTAGAGAACGAGGGTACTAAGCATGACCACCTTGAGCAGTCATAAGAAAGTCTACCTTCTCGTCGATGACTAGCTAGATGCTGCAGTGGTGTGTTTGGTTCTTTAACCTAAGGTGCATCGATAGTTCACCTTGAGCGTGTTATAGTTTTACTATACTATAACTCAAACTTCTAGTCATTCGAAATCCTGAGGTGTATGTTGTCTATAGCATGTTCATTGTAGGAATTGGATTGCACAAATAGGAATCTATCTACCTCGGTAGATGAGGAGTAGCCCTATGATGATCATGAGATTGAGTCCAGAAGCCCATGGCCATGGCAGTGTGAAGATGATAGAAAAAGTTTCTATTAGGTTTTCATATCAGACTCGAATCGAATGATTAATTCATATGACAGATGTTGGGTTTGACGAGTTCACCTTAATCCTAATCAAGTCGGAGCTCAAGATAGAAGAATCCAATCACACAAGTAGCTACATCGAGTTATTTAAGCAAGTTAATATTAATTTACCTCCAGAATTGAAGCCACTTTTAGATATATCTAAGTATAAAAATTTAGAATCGAATCGCACCCTCCCAGTACCCATTGCATCGGACTTAACTCCCAATCCAAAAACTCAATTCATGAGCATTTTAGAAGAACAAATAGGAAAAATTCTATACAAACAAGGGTATGAGAATGGGGTCAGAAGCTATGTTCCCAAAATTAGTAATGAATTTATCAATAAAGAGATCGCAAGCTATCTTTCTGAGATTAGTAATGTAAAATCATTAAAATTTGTCAATCCAGTATTTGATATAGGATAGGTAAGTTGTATTGTGTCTGGCTGAAGATAGTAAACTTAGTGCTTGTTGGAAGACAACACAATATTTAGTTTTTTTGCATCTAATTTATTTTTTTTAGTTTATTTTTTTTTAGGCCTATGTTGAATAAGTTGGAGGGAAAGCCAAATTTTCAAAGATCCATGTTGGACCACAAATACATTAAGTTAGGTGTATTCTTTCCTATACCTATTGCATCATTTATTTTTCTTCTCCATCTAGGAAAATGATGATTAAGTTGAGGGGAGAATAATTAATTTTTTTTTAAAAAAAATTAAGTTCTCAAAGAAGTTAGTATTTAGCAATTAGGCACCCAATTATGCTCAAGAATCAAGTTAAACTAAGTATTTTTTAAAAAAATTGATGCACAGATTAGAGAATTTGTGAGATACTAAAGAATCAAGTATTAAGAAAAATCAATAAAAAGTTAAGTCTAGAATAAATAATTTTTTTTGAATATTTTTCATTTTTTCTACTAACATCAAAGAAGAGTCTATTTTTATGGGTTTGTGTAGGGTAATATGTTTTTTCATAAAAATTACTTATAAAATAAAATAGTTTTCAAGTACTTCTCATTAAGTAATCGGGCATTTTTGCCTAAGCAACCAATGAGTTATGCATCAAAAGGTCGAAAGGGCAAAGAAGCTCATTGTAAAGTTAGTCTTAACTCATAATCTATTTGATTCGAGCTAGTATGCCTGAGGGATATTTTATACCTAGTGCCCTAAAGCTAACTGGTTTGGGAGTCATTGGTTCAAAACTCACTACATGGATCAAATAGAAAAGCTTAAAGGATTATGATACTAAATAGTGGCATAACATTAAAAAAAATACATTGATTTCCTGTCGAGTAATCAGATCTCGTTGCCAAAGTAAGCAATGATATTCGTATCAAAAAGTAGGCATTGTGAATAAAAAAAATCAATAAATGAAGTATGGAAGTAACAATACACTTGCCCATATCAAAGTTAAGATGATTTTGATAAAGATAGGAATAATTTAGAAAAAGTTCAAAAAAATTAATATTTTTTATTTAATTTTATATTAGTAAGTACTAATACTCCGATGACATACCTCACTTAAGCTTTACTGAACATCAATGGCCATTTTGAAAATTGCTCGATAAAATTTGAAACTCTACAACTTAAAAGATATCTAAAACTAAATTCTTTCTTTGCTCAAGGATGAGCAAAGCTTAAGTTGGAGGGTGTGATAATTACCATAAATACACCGATAAAAGTATTAATTTATAAATTAATTTATATTTATTTTTAAAATTAATATTTTACATATCTTTTTTAGGAACTATGATCATAAATGAAAAGAGCTCATTTTTCTAGTCAAAATGAAGCAAATTTGGAGCAAATCCAATTTAAAATAGATCTGATACAAAGATTTAAAAATAATAATAATAAAAAATGGCTGGCCAGTTCATCCGACTAGTTCACCCAAAAAATAGCCCAAACCACTCGGTCAAGCGCGGCCCAACACCTGCAGCTTGCGAGTGCAGAATGGCCCCCGCCCATGCTAGCTAGGCCATAGCCCATGTGTGCCCACAAGCCCAGCCCACTCTCCTCCAGCACTGACGTCAAGGTGACGTTAGAAGTCATGCGGACCATGCTGGATCGACGGTGACACGAAAGGCGTGGACCTTTAAAGGGTCCATGAAAAATCTTACGTGGCTCATGGAGGTAAAATGGTCATTTCGGGTGGCGTGGCAAGCTCTGGTTTATCTAGGTTCACAGAATACTCAATCCAGGCGGTCCATAGACATAGCAAATGTGCCATCGGATGGCTATGCTTGCTGCTAGTCAAGATCCAATGGCTATGGATGGCTTTCGATTTGATATAGAATTCCAGGCTTCTTTTGAGGCACCATCCAACAACTCAGAGATCTCCTAATTAAGATCTGATGACGATAGTGAAGGAAAATTATGATTTCCCGGGTCAGGTTCGTTTAGATCTGATTGGATCGAGAGGCATATTTCAAAAATTTTCTCTTAGATCCTAATCAGATTTGACACTTTTCAGATCTAATTTTATGATCTGATAAATAAGAAAATAAAATTAAATTAATTTTGAATTAATTTTATCTTGATTTTGGGTAATCTGATTACTCGTTGATGATTCTGCCGAAGCCCTGAGGTTCTGGATCTAGCCACGCAAGCGCCTGGCCTCTACCGGTATCCACTTAGGCTGGATCTAGAGATCTTCTCCTTTTTTTTTCTCCAAAAATCAGATCTGGATCTGATTTGGAGGATCTTCAAAACTTCTTCTGAAGATCACCCATCGTCTCTGCAGCAGTGCTATCTTCTTCCTTTTTCATCAGCCTTTTCTTGCCTGACTCGCACTAATCTGAAGGCCCAACTTCCTTGGACGTGGAGAGGAGAGAGAGGGCTAGATGGTGGCATGGAGAAGGGAGAGGGGCAGCCTTGGGGCATGGCTAAGAGGAGGAGATCTCAAAAGTGGGCGCAGATAGGGTCTATTTATAGACTCTACTGCGCCATGCAGTGCTGCATCACCCCGGCCAATCACGTTGCTTCATGCAATCAGATCTAAATCTGATTGGTGGGATGACATCACCTGATCCAATCAGATGAGGGACCCATAGGTTCATTCTTAGATGGAGCCTAAGACTGATCAAAGAAGATACCCAGGGGCTACCAAAGTAAAAACCAAGAAGTAACCTGGAGTCCCATCCGTATGGGACTCCAGCATCCCTATCCATGGGCGCATGCCATCCTAGGCGTGCGACCCCTTCTTTCCAATTTTTAGAGAGGGGACAAGCCTCTATCTGCTCTTAATAAGTGCATGATACATGGGCAGATGTCCAAGGGTCAAAGGTCAATGTTTGACCAAGTCAAAGTACAAGAATTAGCAGATGACAAAAAATGGTAGGTGTTGTTTCAAATTTATCTCATAAATTAAGACAACCCTTTTCTGACTTGGACAAGCTCCAGCCAGACCAGGTAAAGGTACCTGAGTGAGCACAAACTCATTTGGCTCAGTCGAGACAACTTTTATGATAGAAAAAGGAGAACGTTAGGCTCAATCGTGTGCTAGCACGATTTTCTTGAACCTAATTGAATCTTATTCAAATCAATTGAACTGGGTTAGTCCAATTGATGATATCCAGATCCAAACCTTTGTTTGTGTGATCCAGTTAGGTTCAGTTCTGCATGGTAATGGGATATGTCATGATCTCCATCATCGACATCATCGAAACTCCTTTCGATGGATCAGAACTCTTCTGATTTAGACAACTTAGAATGATCGATCATCTAAATCATTCTAATTGCTCCCAAAATCCACCAGTGACACCTAGCAGCATATGGTGGCAACCCATCAAAACTGAAAAATGAACCTCTTGGTGCAGCTACTTGTGTGATTAAGTTCTTCTATCTTGAGCCCCGATCAGATTAGGGTTAAGGTGAACTCGTCAAACCCTAATTTCTATCATATGATTTAATCATTCGATTCAAGTCCGATGTGAAAACCTTAATAGAAACTCTTTCTATTATTTCACACTCTGCCATGGCCATGGGCTTATGGACTTGATTCTCATGATCATCATAGGGCTGCTCCTCTTCTACCGAGGTAGATAGATTCCATCTTGGTGCAATCCAATTCCTACAATGAACATGCTATAGCCAACATACACCTCAGGGTTTCGAATGGCTAGGAGACCGAGTCATGGTGTAGTCAAACTATAACACCCTCAAGGTGAACTGTCGATGCACCTCAGGTCAAAGAACCAGACACACCACTGCAGCATCGAGTCAGTCATCGACGAGAAGGTAGACTTCCTTATGACTACTCGAGGTGGTCACGCTCAGTGCCCTCATTCTCTAACGAGTATCTGTACTCTCGCTCCGGTGTCTCTACACCATAGACTTAAGACTCATCTACTACAAAGAAGCGATTGTACACTAACCTTCCGGATCAATCACCATCCTCATGATGATCCTACGGTCAGGAGCATTTTATGAGTTAATAAATGAAAATTCATGTCTTAAATTTTCAACTCTTGAAAATATGAATTATCATTACCATTAACTCAAAGGATGTATCACAGACACTAAATACACTTATGTGATAGAAAATAATCCATTTTATTATTTATAGTCAAAATTATAATTTTGCCCTTAGAAGTGTATTACAAGTGTCAGCCAATTCTGGCTTCTAGGGCACACATATCTAACAAACTCCCACTTGACCTAAAGCCAATTGGCTACAAATCTAAGTCCCATCTTCTCAAGGTGGGCTTCGATCTTCTGCTGGCCCAATGGCTTTGTAAGTGGGTCTGCCACATTATCTGCGGAGTCGACTCTCTTGACCTCGACGTAACCCTTCTCGAGGTAATCGCGGATGAGGTGGTATCGCCGCTCGATGTGCTTGGATTTCTGGTGAGACCTCGGCTCCTTAGCAAGGGCTATGGTGCCATTATTGTCACAGTATAGAGGAATGGCATCGATGGCATCACTCCGATCACTACGGCAAACTTCTTATACCAGAATGCCTCCTTCGCAGCTTCTGACGCAGCGATATATTCGACTTCCATGGTGGAATCTGCTATCATTATCTGTTTGGAACTTTTCCAACTGACAGCTCCACCATTGCATACAAACAGACTCGCAGATGTCGACTTTCGATCATCTACATCGGACATAAAATCCGAGTTCGTATTCCCCTGGACTTGGAGTTCTCCATTGCCAAAGACCAGTAACATATTCTTAGTTCTTCTTAAGTACTTAAGGATGCATTTCACAGAAGTCTAGTATTCTTCACCTGGATTCGACTGATATCTGCTCGTGACACTCACGGCATGGGCTATATCAGGTCGTGTACATAACATGGCATACATGAGGCTCCCTATTGCTGAAGCATAAGGGATCTTGCTCATGCGTTCTATTTCCTCAGGTGTGCTAGGGCACAACTTCTCGGAAATATGAATGCCATGCCTGAAGGGTACTAAACCCCTCTTAGAGTTTTCCATACTAAACCTCTTTAGTACTTCCTCTATGTACATCTTCTGTGAAAGTCCTAGCATCCTATTCGGTCTATCCCTATAGACCTTAATTCCTAGAATAAAGGATGCTTCACCTAGGTCTTTCATGGAGAATTCTTTAGATAACCACATTTTAACTGATGGTCAACATGGGAATATCATTCCCAATAAGGAGGATGTCATCCACGTACAATACGAGGAAGACAACAGCGCTCCCACTGACCTTTTTGAAAACACATGGTTCCTCTTCATTTTTGATGAAACCAAACTATTTTGATCACATCATTGAAACGAGTGTTCCAGCTCCGAGATGCTTGCTTAAGTCCATATATGGACCTTTGCAGCTTGCAAACCTTGTGATCAGTATCACTGGATGTGAAACCTAGCGGCTGTTCCATATAGATATCTTCCTCAAGATATCCATTTAAGAATGCCATGTTTTCACGTCCATTTGCCATATTTCATAATCGAAATAGGCTGCAACAGCAAGCAATGTGCGGATGGATTTTAGCATAGCTACTGGGAAAAAGGTATCCTGATAGTCAATGCCTTCGCATTGACTATAACCTTTTGCCACTAATCTAGCCTTGAATGTCTCCACATTCCCATCTGCACCAATCTTTCTCTTGAAGATCCATTTACACCCAATAGGTACTATACCTTCTGGTGGATCTACCAAGGTCCAGACTTGGTTTGAGTGCATCGAGTCAATTTCTGACTTCATTGCCTCTAAGCCATTTCTCGGAGTCGATATCTGATATCGCCTCGTTGTAGGTTTTGGGATCATCACCATGAGCACCATTACCTATGAGGAACATTTTCTCTACATCCTCTGAAATAATACCTAAGTATCTTTCAGGGGGATGGGAAAACTCTTTCCGATCTACGAGGTGGAGGAGGTAGTGTTCTTATTGGCTCAACCTGATTTGGTTCCATTTGGTCCTTAGCTCGTTGCTGCTTGTGAGACTTTCTCATCAAGCTTGAATCTGCTTTCCAATGCCGCTATCTTGAATAAACTATTTTTCAAAGAAAGATGGCATGTCGACTCACAATCACATTGTGGTCTTCTGGAATGTAGAAATAGTATCCTAATGACTCTTTAGGATATCCTATGAATCGAGCTCTAAAGGACCTAAACTCTAACTTGTCCGCTTGTTGTCTTTTGACATGAGCCGGACAACCCCAAATTCTGAGATGACTCAGACTTGGTTTCTTACCATGCCATATCTCATACGGTGTGGTAGGAACGGTTTTAGAGGGAACCCTATTCAGTAAGTATATTGAAGTTAACAAATGAGTGTCCCCAAAGAAAATCAGGGAGGTCTGTGAAGCTCATCATGGATCGAACCATATCTAATAGAGTCCGATTTCTCCATTCTGAAACCCCGTTGAGTTGAGGTGTTCCTGGTGGAGTCCATTGAGAGACTATGCCATTTTCCTTGAGATAGTCTAGGAATTCCCGACTAAGGTATTCACCTCCTCGATCTGATCGAAGAACCTTAATGGGTTTTCCAATTTGCTTTTTCTACTTCATGTCTGAATTCTTTGAACTTTTCAAAAGCTTCAGACTTGTGTCTCATAAGATACACATACCCATACCTAGATAAATCATCATCGGTAAAGGTTAATGAAGTAGACAAAATTGCCTCTAGCCGGCACATCAAATGGGCCGCACACATCTAGTATGTACTAGGGCAAGAAGATCTGTGGCCCTTTCCCCATGTCCTACAAAAGGGAGTTTAGTCATTTTGCCATTGAAGACAGGATTCACAAATTGGATATGACTCGGAAAGTCAATGGACTCAATAGCCCAATTTTTCTCCAATTTGTTAATCCTATCTTCTGCTATATGACCTAATCTTAGGTGCCATAGATATCTATCATTTGGACTATCCCTAGGACATTTTGATTTTATGGCATTCACATTTTGCTCGATAGTTAAAAATAGATACATCAATATGTAACTGATAAAGACCATTAATAAGGAAACCATTTGCAATTTTATTTCTTTCATAAAGAATGTTACAATGGTCCTTAAAGAAAACTAATTACATAGCCTTCTAATGCTAAGGCATGAAATAGAAATCAAATTCCTGCTAGCTGCAGGCACATAATAACAGTCTTTTAATACTAAGTCTAAACCAGATGGTAATCGAAGAGGGTATGTTCCCACGGCCACTGGCAGCAACTCTTGCTCCATTTTCCGATGCGTAGGATCATCTCACCATCCCTCAGCCTCCTGCTATCCTCAAGACCCTGCATAGAAGTGCACAAATGAGCACTAGAACCAGAGTCAAGCACCCAACTGGATGCAGAAGAAATCCGTAAGGTTAGACTCAATAACGAGCATACCTCCAGAAGGACCAGCCTTCCTTCTTATTCTTCAGGGTGGCCAGGTAAGTAGGGCAGTTCCGCTTCCAGTGGCCGTCGCTGTTGCAATGGAAAACACTTTCCTTTGCCATCAGCGGCCTTCTTCAGCTTCTGTCCTTTTTCTTCTTTCCTCCTTCCACCTTCTTGCTTTTTCACAGACTTCTTTTTCTTTTCCAAAAGACTTTCTCTTTGGAAGAAGTCCATTCCATAGCAAGAACTGAGCCTTTAGAACCTTTCATAGAAAGCTCAGCGGTAACCAGCATGTTCATAAGTTCGGCCAAGGAAGTTTTTGAAGTTTATGCATATGGTAGTTCATGATGAATTGCCCATATGCATCAGTCAAGGATTGCAGAATTATATCATTCTGCAGATCCAAGTCCAACTTCACTCCGAGCTTCTCAAGCTCTTCCAAGTCCTTGATCATTATCAGACAATGATCTTGGACTGACTGCCCATCACGCATCTTAGCCTTGAAAAAGTCATTTAGTGACTTGATACTTTGGCTGCGTGACTCTGTTCACCAAACATCTCCTGCATAGGTGAGCCAACATTTGGCGAGCAGTTCTGATATCTTCATGTTGGCGCTGAAGCTCATCAGACATCGAGCCCAACATGTAGTATCTGGCCTTATTATCTTCGTCAGTCCACTTATCCAGAGACGCTCTCTGTTCAGCGGATGGATGAGCTGGTAAGGTGGGAGGGTCCTGGTCCAATACATGAGTTAACTTCTCGAAACCCAAAATAATTTTGAAGTTCCTGAGCCAATCCTTTATAATTTGGGTCCAGTCAGTCTATGGGTGTCCAGGATACGTGCTAGTGGGTTGGATGCAGACATTTTCCTGTAGAGAGTCAAAGTTTCTAGTTAGATATTGTAATTAAGACTTAACCAATTTGTTTAGAAATTTTATTTTTAAACAAATTAGCTTTCCACTATTTTCTTGGATCCCTACACTCCCTCTGTAGAGATGCAAAAATCTCCATGATTAATGATTTCTAGTGGGTGGTGCGGTCTCACCAACTGACTCATCACCTCACCTAACAGTTATTGGTGATGGGTTAGCCAATGAGTGAACAACTCTTGTTCAATGATTCTCTAATCATGGTGCACCCAAACTTGGTCTCTAATTCATGAATCTCACCGTATCCGAAATATTGATCCACTCCTTAGTTAAGTCAGACCCACCATTTGCATAGACTGGATTTCCTAATTGGGTCTCTCACCGTATCCGGAATATTGAGCCCAATCCATCCTCCAGCCCATAGCATCCAATGCCTAATAGACATGGTTGCATCTTTTCAGGTGCAACTGAGCCACTGTATCCAGCCGAGAACAATCAACCCGGGGAAGGGCCCGCACATCTACAATGGTGGAAGACCTTAGACTTAATCTTTTCTTAGGGAGATTTGATTTAGGTCTCATTAAACTAGACTTGACATAGTCATAACAATTATGACTAACCTAGTGGCATGGGTTAGCTCGGATTATTGACCACCTCAGATCAGAACTGAGTCAACAAATATGGCCAGGTAAGTGAGACCGATGGTGGAAGGAATATGCCATTAACTCGACAAGAACGCATTCAGGTCGAGTAGCTCCCAATTAAAAACCAGTCGGTCGTATCTGCCAAACTTACCTTAGACACCAAATTGTTGAGCCAGAACCAATTGGGTTAGCCTACAATCCAGACTCTAACCACTGAGCCTAATTAGGTCTTAGCTTGATCGATCACTCACGTGACTCGATCTTGACCCAGACTTAATCCTATTAGGCTGGTCAATTTAAGCATTGTTGATCCCATCTAACCAACTCTTGATTCGGTTTGATCAACCGCTTAGACCTAATTGAGCTACCCAAGCCCGAACCCAATTTTATGAATATGTCTTAGATCTAAAATTCTCAATTTTAGACCTAATTAATATTTCATAAACTTAATTCTTAATTAAGTTAGGGTTCATAAACAAAATATGTAAATAAATCCTAGGGTTTCAGGATCTAGGGTTTTGCAGAAAGTAAGTTTTTCAATTTCTGATTAAGGACGAACGCGCAGCACCCCTACACATCATAAGAACACCCCATCGAATGGGAGGAGAGGGTCTTTAAGCCCTACTTTGTTCTTATGACCGGACGGCCAAGGAGAATGCCTTAATCAGAAATACAACTAATCTACAAAAACTAATTAGATCTATATCATATATCTCATATAAAAAATAGATCTAATTAAAACATGTTTTGCATACATCTCATATATCATGCATGCATGTTTTTCAGATCTAAATTATCTCATAATCAATCTAAAAAATTAAATTTAAATTTGATCTTATCAAAATAAAATTCTAATCTAGACCTAATTATGTAGAACTATTCTACAACTAGTCTAAACATGCATATCATATCTCATATGAATAAAATTAAATTTAATTTTTATTTTCTATTTTTAGATCTTATTATAACATTTATAATATTAAAAAATAGTAAATAAATAGATCTAAAATTATATTTAATCAAATAAAAAATATGATTATACTAGACTACACATAGAACAATTCTATTCCTAGTCTAGTTATGTATCTCATACATATTAGATCTAGATTAATTAATTTTAATTTAATTTTCTAATTTTAGATCTAATCACATCTCATGTGATATCTAAAATCACTAATTAATTAGATTAAAATTAGATCTAAATAAATTTTATAAGAACCTGGCTCTGATACCAGTTGAAGGAAAATCCTGATTTTTTGGATCAGGTTCGTTCAGATCTGATTAGATCAAGAGGCATATTTCAAAAATTTTCTCTTAGATCCTAATCAGATCTTGACACTTTTCAAATCTAATTTTATGATCTAATAAATAAAAAAATAAAATTAAATTAATTTTAAATTAATTTTACCTTGATTCTGGGTAATCTGATTACCCATTGATGATCCTGTCGAAGCCCTGAGGTTCTGGATCTAGCCACGCAAGCGCCTGGCCTCTATCCGGTATCCACTCGAGCTGGATCTAGAGATCTTCTCCTTCTCTTTCTTTTCTCCAAAAATTAGATCTGGATCTGATTTAGAGGATCTTCAAAACTTCTTCTGAAGATCACCCGTCGTCTCTGCTGCAGTCCTGCCTTCTTCCTTTTTCGTCAGCCTTTTCTTGCTGACTCCGACTAATATGAAGGCCCAACTTCCTTGGGCGTGGAGAGGAGAGAGAAGGCCAAATTGTGGCATGGAGAAGGAGAGGGAGCAGCCTTAGGGTGTGGCTAAGAGGAGGAGATCTCAAAAGTGGGCGCAGACAGGGTCTATTTATAGATTCTGCTGTGCCATGCAGTGCTACATCACCCCGGCCAATCATGTTGCTTCATGCAATCAGATCTAAATATGATTGATGGGATGACATCACCTGATCCAATCAGATGAGAGACCCACAGGTTCATTCTTAGATAGCGCCTAAGACTGGTCAAAGTAGATACCCAAGGGCCACCTAAGTAGAAACCAAGAAGCAACCTGGAGTCCCATCCGTATGGGACTCCAGCATCCCTATCCATGGGCGCACGCCATCCTAGGCGTGCGCCCCCTTCTTTCCAATTTTCAGAGAGGGGACAAGCCCCTATCTGCTCTCCAATAAGTGCATGACACATGGGCAGATGTCCAAGGGTCAAAGGTCAATGTTTGACCAAGTCAAAGTACAAGAATTAGTAGGTGATGGAAAAATGGTAGGTGTTGTCTCAAATTTATCTCATAAATTAAGACAACCCTTTTCTGACTTGGACAAGCTCTAGTCAGACCAGGTAAAGGTACCTGAGTGAGCACAAACTCATTTGGCTCAGTCGAGACAACTTTTATGATAGAAAAAGGAAGAACGTTAGGCTCAATCGTGTGCTAGCACGATTTTCCTTGAACCTAATTGAATCTTATTCAAATCAATTGAACTGGGTTAGTCTAATTGATGATATCCAGATCCAAACCCTTGTTTGTGTGAATCCAGTTAGGTTCAGTTCTGTATGGTAATGGGATATGTCATGATCTCCATCATCGACATCATCGAAACTCCTTTCGATGGATCAGAACTCTTCTGATTCAGACAACTTAGAATGATCGATCATCTAAATCATTCTAATTGCTCCCAAAATCCACCAGTGACACCTAGCAGCATATGGTGGCAACCCATCAAAACTAAAAAATGAACCTCTTGGTGCAGCTACTTGTGTGATTAAGTTCTTCTATCTTGAGCCCCGATCAGATTAGGGTTAAGGTGAACTCGTCAAACCCTAATTTCTATCATATGATTTAATCATTCGATTCAAGTCCGATGTGAAAATCTTAATAGAAACTCTTTCTATTATTTCACACTCTGCCATGGCCATGGGCTTATGGACTTGATTCTCATGATCATCATAGGGCTGCTCCTCTTCTACCAAGGTAGATAGATTCCATCTTGGTGCATTCCAATTCCTACAATGAACATGCTATAGCCAACATACACCTCAGGGTTCTGAATGGCTAGGAGATCCGAGTCATGGTGTAGTCAAACTATAACACCCTCAAGGTGAACTGCCGATGCACCTTAGATCAAAGAACCAGACACACTACTGCAGCATCGAGTCAGTCATCGACGAGAAGGTAGACTTCCTTATGACTACTCGAGGTGGTCACACTCAGTACTCTCGTTCTCTAACGAGTACCTATACTCTCGCTTCGGTGTCTCTACACCGTAGACTTAAGACTCATCTACTACAAAGAAGCGATTGTACACTAACCTTTCGGATCAATCACCATCCTCATGATGATCCTATGGTCAGGAGCATTTTATGAGTTAATAATGAAAATTCATGTCTTAAATTTTCAACTCTTGAAAATATGAATTATCATTACCATTAACTCAAGGGATGTATCACAGACACTAAATACACTTATGTGATAGAAAATAATCCTATTTTATTATTTATAGTTAAAATTATAATTTTGCTCTTAGAAGTGTATTATAAGTGTCAGCCAATTCTGGCTTCTAGGGCACACATATCTAACAGATAGAGCTCCCATAAGCACAATCAAATGGCCAAAATTGTTTTTGACTGAAACGGAGTCCAAGCTTCCTATTTGCACAATTCAAGGGCCCAGATGTTCCTGATGATGCAATCAACGGCCAAAAGACAATCTGATTTGATTGGATTGTTAACCAGAGATTTTAGGTGATTTTTGGAGCATTGGATCCAGATTTGATGGTTAGAAGACCCAGGGCTCACAGATGACTTTGCTTGACTCGATCTAGGAGTTCTGAATATGATTTTTATTCAAATTCTTCACACCAGCTCTCTCTTTACTCTATAAAAAGGGTACCAGGCCTCCAGAATTCAGTGTCTTCGATCAAGGTGAAGCTACGGTATATGGTAGGAGACATGCTTGGGTTGATGGTTGCTTCGTGGTAGACGATGCCAAGAGGAAGAGCCGATCTTCTACACCATCTTTCCGCCAACATTGATCCAAGATCAGAATCAATTAAATTCTAGTTTTTATTTTTTTATTATTTTTAACTTCATGTATTTAAATTCTAAACTTTAAATTAATATAAAATTTATTTTTCTACTTTTTAAATTCATGCGCTTTACTTTATATTGCAAGTTTATTTTTATTACAAATTTTATTTTATTTTAATTAGATGCTAAGTTCTAGGTAGTAGATCATAGTACCCAAAATTTATTTTCATGCTATTTAATTTTTTTATTTAATTTTATATAATTTTAATTTTAAATTTTTTATTTGAATTTTATTTTTAAATTTTTTTTTATAAATCATAGATTTCAAAACTAAAGCACTACCTTTCTTATGGATTCGATTTGACTTGCTACTTTCTATATATTTTTAATTATTTTAAGAAGTTGAAATTAAACTGATAAATATGGTATTTTAATGACAAAATCGTGGTCTATCGTGGTGCAAGCTTCAGAGCATGGTGAGGGCACTCGGTCGGGAGTGGAATCTTGTACAAAATAAGGACCCGATGATTGTTGTGTCCTTCATTCTAAGCTCTTGGGCCGGCTATGATGATTCTATCTCTCCTATCTAGGACTTTGCAAAGGAGACCATGGTCGTTCTGACAAAGGTGCCTTTTGCAGTGCAGGGTTGGGCTACTGCATCACCTGCACTATCTCCATCAGATTTCTTACCTACTACACTAGCAGGTCGAATTGGGCGATACTGACTACCACCATCGGTGGTGGTGGAGGTGGGACCTTCGGTTGTTGTGCTTGAGACTAGTGATTGTCGGATTCTTCGTTGGTCAGAGGTAGTGGCATTGGGAATGCGAAGATGAAAATGTTCTTCTAAAGCATCATGGCTCCTGATTGCATGCTTTTTAAGAAGAAAAGGGGTGAACGGAAGAATTCACACTGCTTCCTCTAGCAACAAATTCTTTATTGCAGAAACCAAAAAAAATTTTTGACTCTTACGAGAAATGGCTATTGTGGGCACGCTAACTGTCTCATGGCGAGGCAGCAAAAAAGTCTTGATTGGAGGTAGCTTTGGTGGAGATCCCTTCGATGCTCAAGTAAAAATTTTGTTCAATAGAAATGGAGTACATGAAGAGTAAGAATTAATCATACTGAGGGTCCTTGTTGAGATCTCTATTATAGATAGGGGTCAGATCCATTCATGGGGCATATTTATGGTTTTTGCCTCCTAATAGGAATCGGATGTTAACGTGCAAAATCGTGGCCAATATTCCATAAGAGTGGGGCAGGTATGGACTGCTTATTCGAATCATGGCCAACTGGAGAAAGCTATTGCTTGAAATTTTGATAGAGAACTTTTGAAATAACTATTAGGATTAGTGGTGCTCCAAGCCTTGGGAGGCCACTGGAGGAGTTAGGATGTTGGCCTCCGAGAGACTAGGACAAATGTGGTGTCCTAGGCCTAGGACCGGTTTTGGGTCTTACGGAGGAGGTTCAGGCTCTCCACTATCATGAAGGGCCTTGGTTTGGATCTCATGGGGGTGCTACTCAGAGTTTTGGACGATAAGGTTTTTTGGGTTCATGAGATTGAGTGCATGATCCGATCGGTGTACAATGGGTTTGGTGAGTGGCAATTGATTTGGGTTAGCCTGAGGGAGTTTTTTACGGGTTAGAGTTTCGGGTTCGAATGTTAGGTTGAAATAATAACTTACTTGCCAAGAAGAGCCTATATATTGTAAAATCCTAGAGAATACATTGTTGCCATTTTTCACCCACATCTCTTCGCTCGCTTTTCTCTGGCTG